>JZKD02S1673869.1:117916-142470 GCA_000966675.3 Picea glauca
TCAAGCAGTTGAAAGGGAAGTTGAAATATCTCATGACCGACATGCAACATAGACACTTATTCGTCAATTCACTCCTACCACATTTAAAGTACCCATTGCGACAACAGAAGTTCTAGACGTAGGCAGAGGCTCTGCAGGAAGCCCTGCAACTGGAAGAAAACCAATATCAATAGACAGATCCAACTATTGAAGAACTAAAGGAGGATTTGAAGAACTTAACGTTCAAACTAAACCAGAATAAGAATAAGGACAAACGGTAAGTCGTTTGGTGCACTACATGCATAACATAAGGACACCACAAGATCGAATGTCCAACATTCACGTAGTATATGGTAGCAGGAATTACAAACCCATTACCAACAGGAGGACCATGGTGTGAAGTCTGTAAGAAACCATGCCATGACCCATATCACTGTTCGATGATGCAGAAATACCAGATAGTCCCAAAGAGTTCATATTACACCTTTTGCAAGTAAGTAGGCCACGGCGACAAAGATTGTAGAAATATGGAGTTGATGCGAGAAAGGACATCAGACACATATAGAGTGCATGCTGAAATGATGACTGGGAAAGACACGCCACAGTTTAATCAAGCTTCAGCCCCATACAACACTACGCAAAAACAATATAATACTATGCAACAACCATTTAATAACACGCAACCGCAGTACAACACGACACAACCTCAGTACAATACCGCACAGTATAATCAGGCACCTCAATATAATGCACCGAGAGGAGTTCGAGTAGGCTACAGAGGAGGAGGATGAGCGAGAGGAGGTTTCAGACAAGGTAGAGGACCAGTGGCATCTCATAATTGCCAACAACCTGGACATTATGCAAGAGAATGTCTGCTTCCACCAAGAACTTGTATGTATTGTCGTGCATCAAACCATGATACAGAGGAATGTATGACACTATTAGTAAAGATCTAGGAAAAGAGGAACTAGAACAAATAGAATGTTCAGTGGATCTCAGCCGAAGCAAGGGATGAAGGATGAAATATCAGCGTTACTCGCGGAGGAGCTAAACCAGGGGATGACGGAGTTCGACAAGAACTAGCACAAAATCAATGGGCAAAGAAGAATGCCGAACCAAGGAAGTCGTTCGACACACAAAAGTAGAAGGAGATATTTAAGCAAGCCTGAAAAGAATTTTGAAAGGAGGATATTGCGACGACTTCAACTACGTAGCAAAGAAAGGAAGCACCAGAATATGAAATGCCTTCGTTATTGGATCATACCAATGAGATACATTCCATGGGACAAGTAAGTACAATCAAAGGATTTTTGTAATCATGTGTAAAGGTATTAAGTGATCCATCATTTGTGAAAATATTGCAAAACATACTAGAAAAATGTAGTATGGAGACAGAAAGAAACTAGAAAAAAAGATAGTTATTCACCTACATACAAGAAGAAGAAGAAGTAGGGAGTTCAAACTGAATGAAAACATTGGAGACTTCAACATGGGAGACATCATACTGGATCTGGGATCTGAGGTCAATGTATTACCAAAGAAGACATGGCAATGCATGGGAGAGCCCACATTAGGATATTCACCTGTTTAATTGAAACTGGAAAACCAACATAGAGTCCTACCAATTGCTAGACTGAAAGGAGTGACAGTCGACCTGGATGGAGTGTGCACTAAAGCAGATTTTGAAGTCATTGAAATAGTGGAAAACACAACACCATATCCAGTGTTACTTGGTCTGAATTGGGTGTTTGAAAACCAGGCCATAATCAACTTAAAGACCAGGAAAATGACATTTGAGTCAGGAGAATACAGGGTCATCGCACCTTTAGATCCATCGAAAGTGGAGAGGTTTGTAGAAACTACTTTCCTAGACTTGGATGAAATCAACCAATTGTACAGAACAACTACGCACGATGAGGATTACGTAAACCCAACTACAGATGGGATACTCAGTTGGTAGAGTATTACTGCATGTGCAAAAGACTCAGACACTAGTTTAGAAAACTGGAAACAATGATTACACGAATTTTCCATGAGAAGATGTGCAAGAATAGACCATGCAATAAGATGGGTAGGAACGAAAATAAGGGAACCACCCAGTTTCCACGAAACAAACTATTTGGAAACATTTTTGGCACAGTATGAAGATGAAGTTTCAGAGAACCAAATACTATTGGCACTGGATATAGCACTCAAGGCCACACCAGCAAGATGGTGGGGTGCGCACAAAGAGACAATCACAGATTGGTACCAATGTAAAAAATTACTGTGCATAGGGTTTGACGCAGAACATAAAAGAAACAAGCAACATAAGTATGATGGACAAGGGGCACCAATGAAACACTTGGAGAAGTGCAGAACGTTGTGGAAAATGACACCCCCAGAGGAATGGCCCCATTATTTCATACACACTCTAGAGGGCATACCAGTGAATTAGTATACAGACCAGGAACTGCGCAAAGCAACTACGACCTGGAAAATATTACAACAGAATTTTACAATCACTTTCTCATTTGAATATGAGAACCCCAACATAGATGCACCTCTTAAAAAGATAAGAGGGGTGATATTCATCAAAGAACCCGAAGTCGAACTCATAACAAAAGAACAACACAGGTATAAAAAGATAGTTAAAGAACTATTGTCATGTTACAGTGTGCAAGAGGAAGCACCAGATGAAGACGATCCACGCGATATTCAGATAGAAGAAGAAGAGGGTGAAAGAGAAGTGGAAAGACCACCTATAGAATCAAAAGTTATTTCCGCACCGATCAAGGTAAAGAAAGTCAATGTTGGGATAACTGAAAATCCCAATATGGCCATCATTGGAGATTACTGGGATGAACAAATGGTAAAAAGAATAACATAGTTATTGTGCGAGTACAACAACCTGTTTCCCATGAAATTTACAGAGATGAAGGGTATAGCAAGAGAGTTAAGAGAAATGAATATACCACTCAGACCTAAAGCCAGATCGATCAGACAACGACCATATAGATTGAATCCAATATATAAGAAGAAAGTCAAAGCTGAGATCAACAGGATGCTCGAAGAAAGAATCATAGAACCAGTCAAAGAATCAGAATGGATAAGCCTGATGGTAGTTCAAGACAGGAAACAAGGAGGGATCATGATATGCGTCAACTTGAGGAAGTTGAATGATGCATGCCTACATGACCCATTCCCTACACCTTTCATTGATGAAGTGTTAGAGAACGTAGGAGGACATGAAGCTTACTCATTCATTGATGGATTCTCACACTACCATCAGATCAAGATAGCACAGGAAGATAGATACAAGACCACATTTGCGATAGAATGGGGATCTTACCAGTACACAGTCATGCCATTTGGACTGAAGAATGCACCAACAATATTTTCCAGACTAGTCAATGCTGCGTTCAAGGAATTCATCCACTAGCTTCTAGAAGTATACTTGGATGATTGGACAATCTATAGTTTGTTGAAAAAACATGTAGAAGTCTTATGAATAATGTTAGAAAGATGCAGGAAGTGCCAGATATCACTGAACATAAATAAATGCATATTCGGAACACCGTTTGAGATACTATTGGGCCATATAGTATGCAAACAAGGTTTACTCATAGATCCTGCAAAGATCGCAGTAACTATTAACTTACCAGCACCAAAAATAGTCTGTCAACTAAGAGCGACATTGGGACACACAGAATACTACAGGAAGTTTATAAAAGGGTACATGCAGATTACTGCACCAATGGAAAAGATGTTAAGAAAGGATACAAAGTTTCAATGGAACGATGAGTGTCAACACTGTCTGGATACACTGAAAGAAAATATGGTCACCGTGCCAATACTAGTATTTCCAGACTGGGAGAAGACATTCCACGTACATGCAGATGCATCAACCATAGCACTTGGAGCTATCTTGGCACAGCCAGGAATGGGAGACCTGGATCACCCCATAGCCTTTGCGAGAAGAAAGCTATCAAAATTGGAACAGAACTCAACACTACAGAGCGAGAAGGCCTAGCTATGGTCTACGCACTACAGGAATTCAGACATTATTTATTGGGAAAACACTTCAAGATGTTCATAGATCACTCAACCCTGAAATACCTAGTCAACAAGCTAGTGTTGGGGGGGAGAATCTGCTAATGGGTACTGCTATTTCAAGAATTCGACTTTGAAGTAATAATCAAGCTAGAAAAACTAAATGCAGTATCTGACCACCTATCAAGAGTCACAAATGGAGAAGAACCTATGAATTTAGAAGACAATTTTCCATATGCATAGTTATTTTCGTTTCAAATCGCCGATGAATACTTTGTGGATATAATTCAATACTTGAGTATAGGTACTGCACCATAAGAATATAACACCGCACATAAGAAAAACCTGTTAGTCCTAGCTGCATACTATCAACTGATTACATGACACATATACAAAATGGGTGCAGATAGCATCTTGCGTATATATGTGCTAGAACATGAAAGACAAAGAGTGTTAGAAGAATCCCATGAGGGGATCGTAGGAAGACATTATGCAGGCAAAGCTACCGCGCAGAAGGTATTGCACACAGGACTATGCTAGCCGACGATTCACAAAGACTCGAAGGAGTATTGTCAGAGATGCGATGTCTGTCAAAGGGTAGGCAAACCCAATAGAAGGGACGAGATTCCATTATGACCACAAGTAAAATTGTAGTCATCCGACAAGTGGGCAATAGAATTTGTGGGACCAATCAACCCACTAGCAAAATGAACAGGAGCTAGGTACATCATCACCACGACAAAGTATTTAACAAGATGGGCAGAAGTTGCACCAGTGAAGGATTGCAGCACATAAACAACAACACACTTCCTATTTGAACAAGTGATCACTCAATTTGGATGCCCAAGAGTTTTGATGAGTGACCAAGGCATGCATTTCATAAACAACACCATTAGTTCTATGAATGAAGAGTTTGAAGTCTATCATCAAAAGAGCACACCATATCACCCACAAGAAAATGGCACACAGTGGAAGCATTTAACAAAATCCTCGAGAATGTGCTGACAAAGATCTATAATGTCAACATGGACAAATGGGACCTCAAAGTACCAGTAGTATTATGGGCCTATAGGACCACATGTAAAAATTTGACAGGGCACACGCCATTTAAACTGGTCTATGGCCAAGAGGCAGTGGTGCCATTAGAATTCTTAGTACCAAGCTTGCGCATAGCAACAATTACACAAATGACAGAAAGAGGCGCAGTACATGAGAGATTGAACCAGCTAATGACCATGGAGGAAGATCGAATCTTAGCAGGATTTCACCAACAAGTTTAGAAAGCAAGGGACAAAGCTTGGCATGATAGACACATAAAGAAGAAAACTTTCAAGGAAGGAGATCTAGTATTGATGTATGACAACAAATCGTTTCAGCACCCAAGAAAGCTAAGAATGCATTGGTTAGGACCATACGAAGTAAAATTTGTCACAGATGAAGGAGCTATATAGTTGAGAGACTTATCAGGTGAAAAACTCAGAGGGGTGATCAATGGGAGTCGAATGAAGTTGTACAAGGATAGTGGACCACCCATCGCGCAGTAAAAAAAAAAGAAAAAAAAAATGTTAAACAGTACCAACAGAGGCAACGCGTGTCGAAAGAAGAAAGAGAATGCACACTTAGGAATACAAACTTGGAGAAGAGAAGGACAATGGCCACATATAAGGGAAACAAGCGGGAAAATAGAAAGATGAAAAAAGAAGTATGACATGATGACATTAGGTGAAATTAAAGGACAGAAAGGATCAATGGGACACCACATTAATTGCGCCAACTGGAGACGAAAAGGTAGAGTAATGGAAAGTAAGAAAGAATCAAAGGTGCATTGAACCCACAATTAAGGAAGTGTCCTCGAAAATATTCATGCGAAGCCCATACAACATAAGGACATGGGAACAAAGAGTCCATTTGTGAAAGGAGAGCAGATAGAGAGCAATAGAGGTTAAGGTGCACAAAACCGAGTTCACAGAGGTCACAGAGACCATCCAAACTCAGAAAACATTCAAAAGTCACCGCCATGGCACCACCAAAGCAAGCAAAAGTATGCTAGAGTGCCAGACCAACTAGAGTTAAAACCAGGTCATGGGTATAGTTGGAAGAAAGTGAACAAAAACCGCTGGAGATCATCAATGTCGATGAAATCCCATCCCCAGACACAACACTGATGAACCCCACACCTGTAGTGGAAGAAACCCAACAACTAGCACCGGAGGGCATGAACATAGAAAGACCGACAGAGGTACAGGAGCAACCGAACCAGGACTCAAAAAACCTGAAGGAGGCGCAAATAGAGAACACCGAAGCAGCTCCAAAAGACAATGGAATGACGACGAACCAGGAAGCACTAATCGAGCCAAACGATTCTCAAAAACCCATATCAGGCCACCCACTAGAAGGAACGGTAGAGGATGTCACAGTTTGGCCAGAATGGTACTCTGAAACACAACCAAGAGCAGCTAGAACTTCAAGCCAACCACCACCGTCAAAGAAAGACAAGTAGCAGGTACCTAGGTCACCTCGCAAACAACCCATTGCAACCCTCATCCTACTGCGTATACCAGATGGGCTACGAGTGGAATCAGACTTGTTGGGTCATATTGACAAGCTAAAATACTCAGACCATGATGTAGCATATGCAGACAAGTTTTCAGAATTTTTAAAGAGAGTGTACATGGAGACGGTGGGCGTAAATTCGGTTGGGGAACTGATTGATCAGCCACTCCATCGGGCAACAGGGTTGGAGAAAACAAGAATTTTAGGTCTATTGGATCTACCACATTTTGGCATAGGTCAATACGCATGTGTGTGCGTCAAACAATTGTTAGCAGTCACACATGGTGGAGACATATGGTTGGACAAGCTTGTCTCAATAGACGTAGAGCTTATTGCCAACATCACAGGGTTTCAATCCCAGGGCATGGATCCAACATAGTTTCTAGACGAAAAAACCAAGGATAAATACCTAGCAGAATAAATGAAGAAGAAATATGGCACTGACAGGGGGACACGAGGAATTATTCTCAAGAGGATCAATGATGTCACCACACAAATGGGTGCAAAAGTCGTAGCCTGTAAGCTGTTGAGAAAATGCCATAGAGAGGAATTTCCAGCTGGGGTTGTTGCATTTGCAACCCAATGTGCCAATGGGCACCGTATCTCTTGAACTTATTCCTGGATGACTGCAAGGATGCGCAAGATCTAGGAGCAAAGTTTCACTATTCATGGCTAATCATGTTAATAGCCTTTATGGGATGGAGATAAACAAGGTATGTAAATTTTTGTACCAGACCCAAGCCGAAACAGGGAGTGAGATACTTACTGCTGAAATCCACATCGAATGCTAAGCACAAAAGGAGGAACGCGTCCATATTTGAAGGATATCTACGCGACCTACAAGAATCCATCTCCAACATGTGGAGGAACACACCAGAGGTTGTCGCGCAGTATCGGGACATCACCAACTTCAAGGCCACACAACATATGATGTGGATATAGGTGCGAAAGGATCTCGATAAGTAGTGGCTACCAATGCGCTATTGTATCACATAGGGTGAAATCAACATGGTCATCAAAGAATGGGACAAAGAGTGGAATATTCCAATCCTCACCCAAGATTTGTCAGAAAGGAAGGTAGAAGAAGAGGCAGGGTAGGGAGAAACACAACCTCAAGAAGTCCTAGTGCCCAAGAAATGAAGGACAAGCCAAAAAAATCCAAAGAAGACAGACAAAGGAACAACCAAGACAGGAACCCATAAGGGGAATAAGGATAATATGCAGTCATCCAAAGAACATCAGAAGCAATCTGAGGCAGCGTAGGGGACCACAACAAGTCCTAATCCACAGGAACTAGGTGGGAATAAGAGGCCAACCACACATATAGGAGGAGTGCACAAGAAAACAAAGGTGCAAAGACCACCACCAGAATATACAATCACAGACAATGATGGTGAAATGATAGCTTGAATGGTCCAGGATTTTCTAGCCAAGGACTTTGACAATGTTGCGTACCACAGGGATAGGATTCAAGAGGATCTAGAAGACATGCAATAGGTCCTCAAGAAAATCGAGGAAATACATAAAACAACCAACATCATGGGAATAGGACCATCAACACTGTAGACAGAGGAAAGAGTGGAAGAAGAAGAATGAGATACAGTCTATACAATACTGCAACCGAACACAACATTCCACATCACACCCAGTATGTTGCACATGGATGAGATCGTGGGGCAGACACCCCTGAAGGACTTAAGCGAGATCCAATTGGTATTGACGTGGATTCCATCCAAGGATCTACACAAGTTGCAGGTCATTGTAAACCATGAGGTACAGTCTCATGCATGTAAAGACTTAGCTGAATTGTGGCAAGTAACAGAGAAGTATGACGCACTGGAAATAATCTATGAGTAGGATAAGCTCAAAACTCAAGAGGAAAGGGAGCGTAGGAATGGATTGGAGCAGAAATTCATAGGAACATACGAGAATATTCTGAAGACCGTGCAAATAGATGAAATCACATAAGTAGAAAAGATTGATCAGATTACGCAGGCAATCGATCAGCTCACACCCACTACTCCACCAATAGTGAAGGAGCAAAGGAAGCAGGAAGCAGTAGAACAAATACAGGAGATACAGCGACAGGTTAGCACATTAGCTGACTTGTTCGAGAATACAACACAACTTTGGACAAAGCTGGAGGAGGACCATAAAATCAAGAAGTGGGACAAGGAAGAAGAAAGGATAAGTGTAGCTATCCAAGACCTCAAGTGGAGGAAGAAGACAATGTCCATCACACAACACATCAAAGGGGTGCAGGACATGAATAAATTGCAAGCAAAGCTGACCAATGCACAAACACAGAAGATAGAGCATCAAGCTAAAATGGAACCGTTTCAAGAATGGGTAGCAGAAGTCCTAGCATAGGAAGAGGAAGCTAAGACACATATAGCACAAACCCAGGCAGAGTGCATAGAATTTATCAATGACAAAGTTGCAATTCACATAATGCACACAGTAGAGAAGAAGACTGCACAACCATAGTCACAGGCAATAGATCTCAAGGAAAATTTCCAGGCGGTCTCCAGGGATATCGAAGAGTTGTGTTAGGTGGCTTAGGATGAGCCAGATGTTAGTGTTGGGGGCCTTTTGGAAGTAGGACAAAGCGGGAAAAGCAAGGCGATTTTGGGAAAGAAATCATGCACGAGGAAAGCGATAGTTGGAAGGAAGAACAACACGTGCGCATGCAGAGAAGACATAACAACATTAGGGTTAGGGTTTTGGTAATGTATTGTAATGGCTGAAGAGCCAGAGAACATATAAATATATATACTTAGGTATCGTAAAGGGGTCGGGAGGTTAAGGAGTTAGTTCAGAGTATTATTGAGTTTTTAGTTATGTATGAGTCAATGCGATATGTAATGTTTTGCTGTATAATCTATTTTGTATAAGATGTTGAGTTGGAGAAGATGAAGAAGGGTAGATCTTGAGGGTTGGATCACAGGCTAAGGTGCCTGGTGCGATCTAGTCTGCCTCATATAGATCTTATCTGACTTTGAAGAATTGTTAAGGGTGCGACACTGTAGAGACAAAAATACTATAATAAAAGAGCCAAGAGCCAAATCTTTGTGAACGTAGCCCAGGAGGGGGTGAACCACAGTAACATCTGTGTTATGCGATGGATGCATGCATATCTTTATTGTCCTCAACAATTATTATTATGCTTAATGAATGAGTTGTTATATTTCCTTCTTATTCGTGATTGACAGTATATTGTGTTTACAAGTTATAGTATTGGTTCAATATTCAGTTCTCATATCTTGCACTAAATCCTAGGCTGTAAACACCTGAGTCTTACAGTCACCCATTAAATCTATCTCGGGTAAGACTGCGCAGCGCACTCCGTGCGTTGTGCTGCCTTCTGGTTTACTAGGAGGGCCGATAGTTTTAGAGGCTTTGTTGGAAACCCGAATAGACATGAACCCTGGGTCACTTATTCGAACTAATATAGAATAGAAGAGTAACCAACAGATACCTATAACAAAGTTACGAACTCAATAAGAACCTTGACCTCTAAACGAGAACTCTAGCCCAAAAATATCATATTTTTGGGTAAAAAACACCAAAATCAACCCCCAAATTAAAGGGTGGTGCTACTAATAGCACCATTATTTTTGGATGTGGTTAAAATTGAAACTTGCTTGAAATTTCACCCATGACATTGTGAATAGAACCCTAAAATTGACCCTTGAATTGAAAAATGATGCTACCAATAACACCATTTTTTGGGAGGTTGGTTAAAATTGCAACTTGTTGCAACTGTTTATTAATTGGGTTGGTTTTCATTGATTTCAACCCTTGAAGCAATTTCGGTAGGAAATTTTGATATCCCCAACCATATGTTTAAGGGACTTAAGTATATTTGATGTATAATGGTATGAAGGTTAGTATATTTCCAGATAAGATTATTCTAGATGGATACTACATGTCATGCCATTTCCGGTGATATGTGAAACATAACATAACTCCTCATGGTTAAAGAGTTATTTCCTTGTGAAGTTGGAGAACCCTCATGAGTTATCTAGAAGGTCAAAGAAGTCAAAATATTCTAGAAGCTCCTAGAAGAAATTGACTAGTCAAGTGGGTGAAAATAGGAGTTAATCATGGGTTAAGTTGTTGCAATAAGAAAATAATTAAAAATAAATTAGTTGCAACTAGAAGTGGAGAGTTTACTATTTGTGGATAAAGTGGTTATAAGTGAACAAGTGGTTAGAAGTGGGTTAGCCCTAAAAGAAGGAAATTGGGTTAAGTTGGTTAGAAGGTAACCCCTTGAGGAAGCTACATGGAAGTATAAATAAGATAGAAAGACTCTCCTATTAGCAGCCATTGAGCACATTGAATATCTATTATTGTGTAAGGCTTATTGTAGTTACTCATTGATACATATGAAGTTACACAAGTCCAAGGTCGCACGAAGGGTTGACGGTGAAAGTTTCGAAATTGCGGAAAATACTGAAAAACCCTAGCTTTTTAGGTGTACATGGGTTGTAGTGGAGAAGGGCACGTACGTACGTGGGTTGGTAGTATAACATGGGGTGTACATGTGGGAAAATCCATGAAAAATTGAGGAGATGAAGATGCCAAGTCTCTAGATTCTGAAAGCAAGCTCCCAGGAAGGTCTACAGTGATCAGGCACAACAAATCTATCTACAGGTTCAAAAGGTATGTCTTATTTCTATGTGTAGTTGGATTTTGTTTTCTACATGAGAAATGGTTATGGGGGTTTGATTATTTTCTCTAGAGAGGCTATTGGTTGCATGGCACTTACTGTATAAGCCAAATCTATAGAAATATAGTGCTGGTATATTTGATATCTATCATTGGTACATCTTGTTAGTGTTGAGATACATCTTGTATTTCTTGGCATATGGTTAAGATTTTTTGTGGTACATGGTTGAGAGCTTGTAGTTGTGAAGTGGTTGTGAATTTTTTGATGTAGTGTGAGGATGTATATCAATGAGGGTTTGATGTCTAGTCCATGTGAGGGTTATTACATTTGTTCATGATTATACACACATGTATGGCACATGGATAGAGAAATATAAATGCACTTGGTTAAGGAATATGTATGAGGATATATGCATAGGGAACAACTATAGTTTGGACACATTGTCAGGTTGTAGGTTGATGTGATAGAGGTAACAAAGGGTGAGATTTTTTTAGGAAGGTGAAAACCGTAGTTTTCATAAGGCGTACACATACTTCAATATAGATAGGTCGTGTACATATGCAGGATGTAGTACAGACATGTCGCGTACATACACAGACTACAGTACAGATAGGTCACGTACATACGCGATCTGCAACATAGACAGGTCGCGTACATACGCGAGATGCAACACAGACAGGTCATGTACCTATTGGGTTTTTGTTGGTACAGGAAGTTTACAAGTATAAGTTGATCATAGGATATTGGTACAGGTTGGTTACAGGTTTTTGGCACAGATTGGTACATGTTTAGTGACATTGTGGCCATGGTTTCATCATTTCACTTATATTTCAGGGAGGCAGGACGGGGAAAGGATAGGTGGTTGTAGGAAGAGAACATAGGGGGTTGTAGCCTCCTTCTAGTTGTAGCCAGAGAATTGGGGAGTTGGAGCTTCCCTCGAGTTGTAGCCTAAAAGTATAGGGGTTCAGAGCCTCCTTCAAGTTGCAACTGGAGAACAAAGGAAGTTGGTGCTTCCAATGAATGTAATTCTTAAAGACATATAAGAAAAAAAATTCCATGGTTTTCTCCTGCATTGGGTTTCCATGTAAAAATACTGGTGCACTGTGTATGTGTATGATTGTTCATTGTTCAGGGTTTATTTACTCTACACTTATTGAATGATAATGGTATATTGATCATAAAGATAAATAACACTTACATATTGTGGTTAAAAGGATTAAAAAGATCTATTACTGATTCACCCCCCCCTCTCAGTAAACCAACAATTGGTATCAAAGAAGGTTCTTTTAGAAATCATTTTAACCACTGAAAGGTAGACCATGGAGAGCAACAATATGTACCAAAATGGAATACCACAGTTTGATGGACACAACTATGCATTTTGGAGCAGAAGGATGAAAACATATGTTCAATCACATGGATTTGAGTTTTGACAATCGTTTGTAGATGGACATAAAGAACCCACCATTCCTCCAACAAATGAAAATGGAAGGAAACTTAGTCTAAATAATTCAAAAGCCAAAAATTCTCTTCTGAATGGTCTTGATGATTCGGTATATGGAAAATTTATGCATTGCAGCTCCGCAAAGGAGATTTGGGACAAACTTCAGAATGTTTATTAAGGAGATGCAAAAGTCAAGGCAACAAATCTTCAAACTTACATAGGCCAGTTTGAATAACTGAAGATGGAGGAAGATGAGAATATTGCAACTTACTTCTTCCGAGTTGGTGAAATAGTGAATGCAATAAGAGGATTGGGAGAAGAAGTGGATGAATCCATAACTCTTCTACTAAGATCTCTTCCAATGAGATTTGATCCTAATATCTCAACACTAGAAGAAAGAACATATTTGAATTCTATAAGCATGGATGAACTACATGGAATTTTCATAGCCTATGAAATGAGAACCAAACAGGAGAATCCAGTTACAAAAGAAGCAACATTTAAAGCATTCAAGAAGTCAAAGAAAGAGGGAAAACAAAAGGAAAAAGAATATAGCAACAACAATGACATCTTAAAATACAATGAAGAAGTAGTGAACTTCGTCAGAAGATTGAAAAAGGGAACTGACGACATATATACAGGTAAGCTTCCATTAATTTGTTTTAATTGTGATGGTATTGGTAATTTTGCTAAAAAAATGTCCTCATAAGAAAAATAAAAGAAATGAAGAAGATGATTCAAATAGAAAAAAAATATACAAAGGAAAAAGAGAAAAAAATAAAGTCTTTAAGAAAAGTTTATGCACCAAAGAAGACAGCTCCTCATCAGAAGAAGATGGAGTCATTGAAAGTGAGACAGAAAGAGTTCTATTCATGCTAGTAGAAGACTCTAATAAAGAAGGTACTGAAGAAGAATATGAAGAGGCAAACGTTTACTACAAAGAAGAATTATTGAGTTCCATAGATGTTATAAAAATGGAAAAGAAGAAAAACAAGTCACTACAGGAAGAATTAAAAAGAAAAGAGGAAACACAAAATTCCAACTATGAAGAGATAGAGAAAATGATTACTAAGTTAAAAATTCAAGTTGAAGAAGACAAAATAATTGAAGAATCAACAAGGAATGGTTAGAAGAAAGAGACAGGACAATTGGAAATTTGGAAGCAAATATTGTCACATTGAGAAAAGATATTCAAAATAAAAACAGACAGAACAGTTCTAAAGTTTTGGATAACATTATTAATAGTCAAAGACCAAATCATGACAAGTTCAAACTTAGATTTAATCAGAAAGAAAATGGATCAATCTCCAAATAAATAAATCAAGAAACACATCCAAGAAGTTATGCAGAGACAGTCAGAAGAGACAAGAAGTTTTACAAGGAAGATCATAGGGACACTCCTCCACCTAGAAGATTCAGATTTCATAATCAACGACGATCAGAAACAAGTAGGACTCAAGAAGAAGAAGGATTTAGAAGAGTTACTCCTTTCAGAAGATTTTCAACTCCTAGGTATCAAACTATATTTTTTTGTTTATGTTATGCATGTAATAATTTTGGACATAAAGTTGTAAATTGCAGAGAAAATAGAAGAAACATAAACAACTTTGAAATTCATGCACAAAATGGTTATCCAAGAAGGCCTAGTGAAACACAAAGAAGAAGTTACAACATGTTTGAATCCTTGATCACTGACATGGAATGATACAAGTGCAATGACTTTGGACACATGGCCAAAGATTGTAGAATGACAGTCTCTTCTAGAGAATCAAAATAGAATAACAACATTCATAGAGAGGAACCTCAACAAAGAATATGGATAAGAAAGAAGAATCAATATTACAATGAAGAATGCACACTCGCTCTACAGGCTAAAAACAAGAAATGTGATTGGTATGTTGGCAGTGGCTGCTCAAAGCACATGATAGGTGATGAGGACAAGTTTCTAAAATTGATAAAAGAAAGAGATGGATCAATCTCCTTTGGAAGCGATGACTTAGCTAGAATCATTGGGAAGGGAACAGTCGGAATTGGAAACAATGATACCAAGGAAAAAAAATTTCTACTAGTGGAAGATATGAAACATAATATTCTAAGTGTAATTCAAATGTGTGACCAAAGTCACAAACTTATGTTCAATTCACAGAAATGTGAAATATGAAAACCAGGTTCATGAAAATTGGTTGCAACAACTGTAATAACTTCAAACAACATATATGTATTAAGTGAAATTGAAAATGAAAAGTGTTGTCTATTAAAGGAAGATGAAGTTTGGCTATGGCATAGAAGAATGGGTCATGAAATTCAAGGAAATTCCCCAGATCACAAAGCCAACCAACACATTATGCAAGCATTGTCCATAAGGAAATCAAACAAAGACCAGTTTCAAATCAAAAGAATACTCCACAACAAGACCGCTGGAAATTGTGCATACTGATCTAGTTGGATGAACTAGAACAAAGGGTTTAAAAGGTGAGAAATATTTTATGTTATTGGTTGATGATTATACAAGGATGACTGTAGTTTGTTTTCTCAGGAAGAAATCAGAAGCATTTGAAAACTTCAAGGTTTACAAGGAAATGGTTGAAAATGAAATGGATTCAAAAATCAAATGTTTGAGATATGATAATGGACGAGAGATTACTTCAAATAAATTTATGGATTTCTGCAGCAAGAATGGAATAAAAAGAAAATTCTCCATTGCTAGGACACCTCAACATAATGGAGTTGTCGAAAGGAAAAACATGATAGTACAAGAAATGGCTTAAACAATGTTAATGGATTCTAAGTTGACAGATGTATTTTGGACACATGCAATGCATACAAGATTTCACATTCAAAACAGAGTAATGCTTAAAAACCACCGTGATAAAACTCTCTATGAGCTATGGAAAGGAAGACCAACAAATGTGAAGCACTTCTGAGTTTTTGGAAGCAAATGCTACATCAAAAGAGGAGATGGTAGAATGGGAAAGTTTGATTCTCGTGTGGACAAAGGCATACTTGTTGGGTACTCGAGTACAAGGAAAACATACAAATGTTTCAATATAAGGCTCAACAAAGTTGTGGAAAGCATCAATGTAATGGTTGATGAGATAGGTGGAAGGAAAATAAAGGAAGAAGAAAATGAGTCAGTGGAACATGTTTACGAAGAAGAAGAAAAGGATGAAGAAGTAGGAAAAGGGGAAGATGAAGAAGATTAGATAGAAGTAGAAGAGAAAGAATAGAAAGCACCTCCAAAGACACCTAGCAAACGAATACACAAGAATCATCCCTCAGATAAAGTTATTAGGATCAAATATGCAAGAGTTTAGACTAGAAGAAGAATTCATTCACCAGAACAACTGCACCTAGCACTCTTATCCTTGATTGAACCAAACAATTTTGAAGAATACAACAAGGATGAATTTAGGATAAAGGCCATGGAAGAAGAGTTGGAATAGATAGAGAAGAATGAAAACTTGGGAATTGGTTCCAAGATCAAGGTACAAGAATGTGATCGACATAAAATCGGTCTTCATAAATAAATTGAATGAAGATGGACAGGTTACCAGGAACAAATCTATATTGGTATGTAAAGGATACACACAGGTTGAAGGTATCGATTTTGAAGATGTGTTTTCCCCAGTTGCTAGAATGGAAGCAATCAGATTGATCCTAGCTTATTCATTCTCCAAGAATACTAAAGTGTATAATATGGATGTGAAATCAACCTTTCTGAATGGGGAACTAGAAGAAGAAGTCTACATTAAGCAACCATAAGGATTTCAGTTGTCAGAGAATGAATATTATGTGTGCAGGTTGAAGAAGGCCTTGTATGGTCTAAAACAGGCCCCCAAATCATGGTACTCTATACTGGAAGGATATATACAACAACAAGGGTTCAGAAAAGGAAATGAAGACAAAACACTCTACATCAAGGTAACTCATGATAGGATTTTATTAATTGAAGTTTATGTTGATGATATTATTTTTGGAGGTGATGATGATAGGTTGAGCCATAAACTTGCAAAGGATATGCATAATGAATTTGAAATTTCATTACTTGGAGAAATATCCTTCTTTTTGGGTCTTCAGATATGTCAAAGAAACCAAGAAATTTTTATTTCTCAAACAAAGAATATCAGAGAAATTTCAAATAGGTTCGGAATGGAAGTTTTCAAACAAATCAATACTCCTATGAAAACCAGTTGCAAGTTAAGAAAATATGATGATTCAAAGTCTACATATTAGAGAAAGTACATGTCAATGATTGACAACTTACTTTATGTGACAACATCCAGGCCAGATGTAATGTAGACAGTTGGACAGGTGGCACGATTTCAAGAAGCACCAAAGGAATCACATGTTCTAGCAGTAAAGAGGATATTCAGATATCTGAAAGGTACATAAGAGTTTGGATTATGGTATCCAAAAGGAAAGGATCTATCACTTATTTCCTACATAGATGCAAATTGGGAAGGTTGCATTGATGACCAAATAAGTACAAGTGGAGCAACATTCTACTTGGGTGAGTGTTTGGTATCTTGGATAAGCAAGAAACAATCATGAATATCATTGTCTACAGCTGAAGCAGAGTATATTGCAGTATAAACATGTTGTACACAAGTTCTATGGATGAAACAAACTCTGAAAGATATACATGTTGAGTATGATGAGCCCGTTCCAATATATTGTGATAATACAAGTGCCATCAATATCTCAAAGAATCCATTGATGCACTCAATGATGAAACACATTCCAATCAAGTATCACTTTTTATGGGAACATGTAGAAGAGAAGAACATCATAGTTGAGTATGTGGCAAAAAAAGAACAGGTTGCATATATCTTTACAAAGACACTTCCAAGGGACTCCTCTGAGTATCTTCGATAGAGACTCAGAGTAATTTATACTAAAAAATGAATGATTTTGAATTATTATCTTATACGTCTTATAATTACATGAGGAATCACCACAAAGAGGACAATTCAGTTTGGAGGAGAAGTTTCAGGAAGAGTTCAGTAAGGGGTAGCAACCCCAAGGATAGTTCAGTTAGGGAAGTTACTTTTACCATTGATGTCAAAGGGGGAGAGATCCATCATATGCATGGATAGAACATTAGATTCTTGGAGAGAGAGATCACATAGGCATGTTTCCAGGGGGAGTGATGGTCACATGGGGAGCATGAGTGATATGAATTTAGTGTTGCATCAGAGTGTTGCCATCAATGCCAAAGGGGGAGATTGTTGATTAATTGGGTTGGTTTTCATTGATTTCAACCCTTGAAGCAAGTCCAGTAGAGAATTACGATAGCCTCAACCATATAGTTAAGGGACTTAAGTTTTTTTGTTGTACCATGGTATGAAGGTTAGTATATTTGTAGATAAGACTATTCTAGATGGATAGTACATGCCATGCCATTTCCGGTGATATGTGGAACATCACATAAATCCTCATGGTTAAATATTTATGGCCTTGTGAAGTTGGAGAACCCTCACGAGTTATCTAGAAGGTCAAAGAAGTCAAATTGTTTTAGAAGCTCCTAGAAGAAGTTGACTAGTCAAGTGGGTGAAACTAGGAGTTAATCATGGGTTAAGTTGTTGAAATAAGAAAATAATTAAAAATAAATTAGTTGCATCTAGAAGTGGAGAGTTTAATATTTTGGATAAAGTGGTTATAAGCGGACAAGTGGCTAGAAGTGGAAAAGTGGTTAGAAGTGGGTTAGCCCTAAAAGAAGGAAATTGGGTTAAGTTGGTTAGACGGTAACCCCTTGAGGAAGCTACATGGAAGTATAAATAAGAGAGAAAGTGTTATCACTGAAATTTCATCTGCAAATGGCTACAAGAATCCAACATTTTCAAACAGCTATGAGTCCACCCATGGACCAAAATTACCAATAAAGCATTTCCAAAAGGTCAAAAACTATATAACCAGTCGTTATAACTACATAGGGCACACGCACACATGCGCCATTCAGAAATGCAGGAAAAGTGCACATGCACATGATGCGCGACTGTGAACGCTAAAAGCCACGCACACCTGAGAACGACGCATTTATGAGGTTGGTCGGTCTCCGACCCACTTCTGGTTCAGCTTCCAAGTCGATTTGACACCCAAATCTCTGTTGGATCTGGCCGGGTGGTTGGTCAAAGACCTAAAAATGCCCTAAACAACCCCTTTTCACACTAAAAGATGGTTGCATAATGCCTCAAAGCTATGCTATAAAAGAAGGCCATGGGTGCATTATATTTTAAAGGAATTTATTTGTAAGGTTATGCTGCTGCTATTCTCTTAAGGAGTCCTCTTTTCCCATCAATAGCATACTAGCATCATTCCATTTAAGCAATCCACCTCACCTTTTGAGTGGGTTAGCTTGGGATTATTTCACCATTTCTTTCAAGTTTCCAAGTTGTAAGAAGAGCTCAAGTTTGGGGGTCCAAGAGCCCTCCCTTAGAGGAAGAAGGGACCCAAAGTCCCCTTTCTCTTTGGTGTTTTTCTTTTCACTAATACAAATCCTTTCCATTGGTGACATGAGTCTTGTTTGCTTCTTGTTCTTATGTCCTTATGCACAATAGTTTAGTTGCTCTTTTCTTTCTTAGTTTAATTCTTAGCTTAGTCTTTTATGTTTCTTTCTCTAACCCTTTCCTTTACAACTGTCTTGCTTAGCTAACCCAACTACGCCTATAAGCACCTCTGTTTTGCTTATTTAGGTGATAAAAGAGGTGCAACAGATTGGAGACTCCACTGGGGAAAGGTATCAATTTCCTACCCCATTTGGGTTATTTTAGCTCTTCTTTTTGTTTACTTAAACTGCAGGTACCATAACTGGACCAAGCCAACCTACAGGAAGCCAAATTCTATGTTGAGTTGAGAGAATTTCATCTGGAATTTTCTTCATGGTCATGTGATAGGTGTGCACGGGTTCATTGGCCCACAATTGTGCATTGTGCGCACGTGTGCCAAAATCACTGTGATACTCAGTGCCCTCTGCACACCTGTGCGCAAAAGTCTTGTCGGGTTAGCGCACTGACGCTCAGTGCACCTCTGTCTACTCTAAGACCTGCACACCTGTGCAGAAAAATACACATTGTAAGCCCTTTTGTGACTTGTGGAAGGCCCCTAGCCTTCTTAAGGATGATTCCATGCATGTTGTAATCTACACCACACTTAGTTCCCTCTCCATATAAAGGGATTAGTCAAAACACATAGGCACTTAGGGGGTTTAAAATCATTATTTCCTCTTTTGCTTTCATTTTTCCACATGGATGGCTTGCTTTGACTAAGAGTATAAGTTGGAATCATTTGAAATCACATATAAAACTTGTATTGGGACTAGAAATTGGATATCAATCATTGAGTATGCTCTTCTCTCGCACTTCAAAGTGATCTTGAGAATCATAAAGAGGTTGGAGGACGATTTCATCTCCCTTAAAAAGATTAAAACCTTTAGGAGAGGAAAATAGCCCCCTCGGACTCCTCTTAGTTTATTTTTCAAACACATCTCAAGATTGTAACGGGTCCATACATGCCCACATGCTACAAAGATAAGATAGTGTTGAAATTTCCTTTCTTAGATTAAATCACGAGGGAAGTTTAAAGGTTTTGAAACGGGCCCACACATGCCCACATGATCACAATCTAGGATAGTTTTAAAGTTTTCTTAGATTAAATCACATCAGGGAGTTAAAGAAATAGTAAGGACCCACATGTCCACATGCTAGTTTCCTAGGGACTTCTGAATTCCGCAAGGCTGTACCAACGACACATAGTAACTTAGGTAATCAACACTTGTAAGGACCAAGCAAAGTCCACATGCAACAAGGTGACACTTAAATTATTAAAAATTGCCACACTTTCACTTGTTCACACACAAAGTCACTTCTCACTCACATAGTCTTCATCTCGAAACATGGAGGTTGAAGTAAGTTTCCTCCAAAGGGATTCCAAAACACCCCACCCTTTTCTTGACGAAACTATCCACTCCCACTTAATTTCAATGAGATTGGTCCACAACCCCAATCTCTCAAACAACCACATCTAAATTTTTTCTAAAAACCCACTAAGTTTTCCTCCATAGGAGGTGCCAAAAGAAATCTTTTAGTCTAGGTAGGATTTTGGGGATAGGCATCCAAATAACTCCCCGTTATCTGGTTCTCACATTTTTCAAAACAATAGAAGTTGTCAAATAGGGAACTTTAAATCCTCCAAGTCAAGTGTTCCTAACACCATAAGGTAGGGAGATACCCGTGAAGGGTTGAAGGCCGAGGTCCTTTTGTTCTGTGCATCCCCCCTTGAGGCACCCACCTCTTGGACAAGATCTAGCCCGTGACCCATTTCCTAGGCTGAAAATTTAAATACCGCACTTTGACCGAGGTACCTAGTGACCAAATTTTATGACATCTACCCAGGTGGCAATTGTGGGCTGCAATTGCACCTTGATCGAATTTTGTGTGGCTATTGGGAAATATCACCAGTTCTTTCAGGATATGCACCCTCTACCCCTCATTATAACTGATTGCTTCATCCTTCACTAGTTTCTCTTCCGGTGGCTTCAGACCCCACTGTTGAGTACTATTGGAAGGTCTAGTGCTATTTGAGAGGAAGGATGTTACATATTTTTAGGACATGAGCATTTGTTTTCTTTGTTCCCCCAGGTGGAAAAAATCCACCTATCCACATATATGCTTCTTTATCATAACACTTTATGTATGATGCACTTCTGATTACATTTTGATTTGGATATATATTGTAAAGTTCAAAAATTGCAGCAAAGACTCTTGTTTACTCATTGCTCTCACCACCATTTGCACACATTCACTCAGCTAGTTGGACATCATAGGGGACCCACATAACCCTCGTCATTCCAGACACTTGCTAAATCTCTGTCCTATTCTAGGGGGAGTTCCTAGTCTTTCCAACCCACTAGCCCCACCTTCTCACACTCTTGTGAGTGCCACTATTTTGGGATCTGCTTTGCTTGGTTCCACCTTACTTGGGTCCAATTCCCAAGGTCCACCATCCACTCGCTCTCCTTTACATGAAAGCGGGGTGCCAACTTCCTCTCAAAGGGGAAGTGCAAACCCACCTAGTCCCCCTCAAGGGTCAGGTTCATAAAACCCACACACCATGGCTGGAACTAATCCTCCACCACCACTCCAGATGCCATATTTGGCCTCTCTCAACATACTGGACCTTATAAAACTCATAAATGATCCTATATTGCATAACCCCACATGGCCTACAATGCCTACCAAATTACCTTCAGATATCCCCAAGTTTGAAGGAAAGGCAGGAGATGACCCTGCCAACCATGTCATGAATTTCCACTTGTGGTGCTCTTCCAACAACATTATGGATGATTCTATCCGAATACGATTATTTCAACACACACTCATTGGCCCATCAGCCAAATGGTATGTAGACAAAAAATCAGGGTCCCATGCGACTTTCGAGTCCTTGGCCAAATCATTTTTGACCTTCTTCCAATTACCAATCCGCCATGACAACGGTCTTGAACTACTCTATGATTTTAAACAAACCTCATCCACACATATTTCTCATCACATTCATGAGTGGCGTCGACGGTGTAGTTTGTGCAAAGAAGAAACCACCAAACAACAATGCCTTGAATGGTTTCTCAGATCACTTGTATCTCTCCTCGGTAAAGATGTAGCTTCCACCTTCCCTCAATCAGAAGAAGAAGCCATCAGTAAGGCTCAACAATACGACCTCATTTATTCACAATCAGGGTACTTGTACATAGTACTTCCTGATCTCCCAAAACCCATGCCATTTGACCAAGATAAACCCAGGATGTCTCACTCAACAGACAAATTGATAGGTAACACCACACACCGTGCACTACAACCCCCACAACCACCAATGTATGGCACACCTCAATATCCATCGGCATATGGAGGAACCCCTTATTATCCTCCACCCCCTTATCAACAACCATACCCTATTTCCCTTCCTCCACCTAGTAGTGGGCGACTGCCAGCACCCACCATATGCCCACCTATCCAAACAAGTTCTGGTACTCCCACTAACTTAGCTTATACTCTAAGTACTAGCAATAGTGCCACACCTTCCTATGTACCTTATAAATCATTACCACAACATAATATGTACTTTCCATTTCTTGGCCCTCCACAGCCCATGGCTCCACCACCAGGACACCCTCACGCTGGGGTTAATTTTATTCAACCCTCTCCCATTCAACAATATAAAAATTTTAAACAACTGAATATGAAAAATCAAACTCATCAGTCGAATAATGCCAAAAATAAAGGAAAAAACCAAAACAATAACAACCCAGGCCAAGGCGAAAATCACCCCCAACAAAACCAACCCAATGGGGGCCACCAGAATCAAGGGACTCAGAACCCCCAGGGGGGAAACAACAACAGACGCCAAGGGAAAAATAAAAATAACCTTCGAACCAACTTCCCTTGTGCCCTTTGTGGTGAGTTCAGTCATTATATGCATCATTGCCCCCAAATCGCTGATTTTAAATGGATGAAAGACTCAGTGAATGGACCACATCCTCCAACACCATCGGTCCCTCAGCAGGCCCCACAACAATACATGCAACAACCAACCCCAGCTGTGCTGCAAAACCCCATTCCACACCAAGGAGTGATGAACACCCAACAAGACATACACCCTACCCCACCACAGTTGGGGAAATATCTCAGCCCAAACAATCCTGTAGATCGTACTATCCTCCTCACTAGTGAGGAATAAATCCTTCTATAAACATGCAATCGTCAATACCAGGCACTCTCTGAGTCTCTTCCCACTCCACCAGAAACAATCCTAGCACCAACGGGACCCCCGTTGATGATCCTTTTCCCTAACATGGAAACACCTCTTCAAATCCCTTGCATCCCATTGCGCATGAATGTCCACAACCCTCAGGCTAGGGCGGCTCATAACTACAGTTTGGTCGATGACTTAGCACAATCCCCGGCTGCCATGTCAGTCTTAGAAGTACTTCAAACTTGTTCCACTCAAAGGAAATCATTACTTTCTGCCTTGGGGGCAGTTGACCCAGCAGATACTCAACTTATCACATTTTATCTCAACAGTGGAGAACCTCATCTCCCCGCTCTCATCGCTTTTCAAATCCTAGTGAAAATTTAGAACATTACAGTTCATCGATGCATCATTGATGAATATGCATCCACATGCATCATCGATGAAGATGCATCCACATGCATCATCGATGAAGATGCATCCACATGCATCATGTCCAAGTCTGTATGGTAGAAACTTGGTTCCCCCGAACTCATACTGTCCACCATTACCTTAAGAGCTTATGACGAATGACTATCTTCTCCCGAAGGGCTCTTCCAAAACGTCCCTATAGAAGTCAGGGGCAAGACCATTCTCATTGACATTGAAGTTATTGATGCCCCACTCGATTACAATATCTTGTTCAGTCATAGCTACATGTACGCTATGAAGGCAGTTGCCTCTTCCGTCTTTCGAACCATGATTTTCCCCCATAACGAAAAGATCATTACCATTGATCAAGTATCACATTATGAGCCTAACCCTTCTACCACCATCGATAACATTCTCCCTTACATCCACACTAATCCTGAGGCGTACCCACTCATCGAGATGGGACCCAGAATTTTCAAAGACTCATCCTTGTTAGGAACCTACCATGGTGCACCACCATTCCTCCATCCTTCCAATCAAGTATGTGTCATCTCATCCAATGGAACTAATGCTCAAGATACCCTTTCTCCCCATGAGGCTTCTCTTACATCTGACATCCCACCAAGTGTACAGGATTTTCAAGTCACTGTAATGCTTACCCTCCCTAATATGGTGCTGGCAATCCCAGTTAAGTATTTACATCCACCAAAGATGGTTCCTCAA
>JZKD02S1673869.1:148277-158808 GCA_000966675.3 Picea glauca
GGCTCTCGAGGTAACCACCCAGTCATAGCAGCACCTGCTACTGCTGCTCACTGAACCACGGTCCGCCACATCAGCAAAACCCCCACACACTTCTCTAGGACACCCTCATCCTGGATGCGCGACCACATACCCTCAGGCACACCCTGTAGCACCGCCTCCAAGCGACAACGAATATCCTCAAAATCTCCCCTGGACTCGGCCGACGGAGCATGTGATGGCCCTGCACCAGGGTTGTCAAAATGACGTCTTCTAACCACTCTCTCCTCACCAGCTGGTCTCTCCTCAACATCCTCATGTCACTGTCTCTCTCCCGCTCGTGGCTCTACCCACGATGGCCTCACTGGCCCCTGACGAGCCGATGCTCTAACCCACTCAACCTCACACCTGCGAGGTCTCACATCTGCACATACAAACAAACAAAGGATAGCATCAACATCCATCTATACACAATATACATGCTATACTATCTCAATATTAAACCATAAACAAACACATCATACCTTGGTGGTCGAACACCTCTCTCGGAGGTAACATCATATCTGAATCACCCTGGAAGTCCACCCCACAGCACGGATACTGCAGTAGGATCTGTGGCATCTGTCACCACACATGTGCAACCTTAGACATGAAAAAGTGGCCACCCTCCCCACCACCATGGTGAATCAAAATCCTCGACCATTGCATCAGTCGCGACTCTCGCACACTTGGTGCACCCAATAAAAATCTAGGGTGCAACATCGACACCCTCTCCAAAAACCATGCCACCAAGATGGACCCAAAGGCAAAATCCCTTGAGCCCACAACTCGACACCTGTCCAGCTTCCCTACCATCTTGGCATGTAGCATCAAGCCCTAGGAAAAATGCTCTCCTGCCAGTGCCCTCCCCATAATCCTCAACTGACCACCACTGATCTGCTAAATCGTGAGGGACCCATAAACCCTCACAACCATCACTGCTACACAATGATGAACTAGGGCATCCATCACCCTGATACTCACCACAGAGCCTAACATAAAATCCTCCCTCGAACAATACCTCTGGCCTAGGGTAGACAATTTCCCATCCCCAGGTAATACGGGCTTTGCCGGTAAGGGCATTCCCTAAAAAGGGAGCCCAGTAAAATACACATCCTCTACCGCAGTGAAGGTCAGTTGCTCACCCCACACCATAAAACAATGCAGTTCCAAACTCCACATCCAGATCAAAAACTGTAGGAGGTACTCCTAGGCCCATATCAACGGGCACTCAAAGAAATTCAGCAGCCCACATGCTGCCAAAGTATCGCGAACCGTCGGCTCCTCAATGGCCACAACCTCCCTGGGCTGCAACCAATCCCTCTCTCTCTAGTGAACCAACATCATCCAAGATGATCACCTGCAACCACATAATACAGTTCTTGATCAGCCATCTCTACCATAAACACATTAAAAATATCCAAAAAGATAATTTTGGCACCTGTCAGCCTTGCCCCCAAGGCACGGTTGTTTAAACCCACAGGCACACACACATGCGTGCCTGTTCACCCCATAGATGCACACACATGAGCACCTGTTCACCCCACAGGTGCACACACATGCACATCTGTTCATCCCACAGGTGTGCATGTGTATGTTCTTGGTGGTAATACATAGGCACCTCATGCACCCCTGTCACGTACACAGGCATGCATTGTAGTGCGCCTGTCCACTACACAGCTGCGCACCCATGCGCAACTGTTTAGTTTATAGGAACGCATACCATGTGTGCCTGTTTCCCTCATTACCACACCCCCATGCATGAATATCGAGATAATAGGAATGCACCCATGCACTCATTTTTCCCGATCACCCGCGCACTGGGGGTCCCACACCCATAAAATCCCCTGTACGGCCCTCCATACAGGCCCTGCCCACAAATAAAAAACCTAATTCTATGCAGGACGCTAAGACAACCAACCTGAAGCTCGCTGGTCCTGAATCGACTGCCTCGCTCTTCCAGAATCTCCAAATCTCCTCTGAATATCTCTCGTTCAATCACTTTGACAGCAGGTACAAATGAGGTGGCAATGTGGGCCCTACAACTATATATAGTCCTTTTTGCCAAACTTCCAAACCCCATTCTGGGAGCATTGGATGTTTTTTTTTTGATCCGTCTTCAGCCACGGGATCAACACCCCGTCCTCTACATCAACATAGTCCCTGGGCCATTTTCATCCTTAGCCCCTGGGGAACCATTTTTTCATACCCCTTCCAGGTATGCATGCTCATGTTCAAAATTATCAAATAAATGCTTGTATGTTCGATTCTCTTCAGATATTGTTCATGTCGGGTATTTGGTTTTCATGTGTGCAGGTACTTGGGCATCATACACCAGCACAACCCCTTCAGGTATATAATCAACACTGGCATGTAATCATTCCCTCTGAATCTCAATTACATCTCCATTCACACCCTCCGAAATTGCCTTTAAGGTCCCCATAGCCAGCTCTGCAGTACCGCCACCTCCATTACATTTCAGGTACTGTCACCTGGTAGCACTCTCTCCCACATGAGTTGTCCCATTCATAGACCCCTTGGCACTATAACACTCATGCTATTGTCAACCCTTTAGGGATGGGAGTCCTGATAGTCTTACATCATATTAAGCATCAGCCACATACTCATTCTCCTCATTTTTCTAGCCTTCCCAACGGACTCCCAGGACACTTCCTCACAGATTATTTTGACAGCACTCCCACAACATCAATTACCATCCATTTAACCCATCATCAAATCTGCCCATCCTCATATCGCTCGCCATACATTTCCCTACTGCAGAAACTAGCCTATGGGGCCCCCACCCTCCACTTGTTTTTCCACCAACTTGCGCCATCCCCAGGCCAAGCCATCCTACACTGGGGCACCCGTTTCTGTATCTGCATTATTATCCCCACAGATTTTTTAAATTCTTTTTGTAATTAAGCCATTATTTTCAACATTTTACATAACTTTTTATTGTCCCTTTGGCGACCTTCCTGGCAAACGCAACCCATGTCACCCTTGGTTGGGGCACTCCTTATCATCTCCTCCTGTTGACATCGTCCATAAACTTAGAGTAACCCACATGCCACCTACCTCTGCTCTCTGAGTTTGTTCACTTTGTCCCACCTCTGGCACAACTTATCCCACGTCTCGTTGTCCTCCTGACACTTGACCTCATCGAATGGTTGTAGCCAATTATACTTTGCATATATCTCCAACCAAGGGTAGTCTTGAGTCTCCACACATCTTGAATTTGTTCATGTACCTCCTCAATTCCTAACCTCACCTAGTAGATTTCATGAAGCCCTTTGCTTCTTGGAGTCGTGTCTCCCTTTTTGTCGACATCAACACAGTTTCCAGAAGGGAAACAATATCTTGACTCTCATTACCTTTACAATGAAGAGTCTCAAATGACACAAGGAGAACCATAATTTCTCTCTACTATCGTTGACCCCGATGACATTCGACTTCAACTCTTTTTCATGTTACGGTGGGTCTTACTTTGTGACTATTGTAGTTTATTTTCATATATGTTGAAGACCTCTGATCTTGGCTAGGCTATCAATGCCCACAGAATTCGTGATACTTCTTACAGGTGTCATTGCCTATTGTTCAGAGTATGTTCCTCCTCAGAATTGTCCTCTACCTTTATCAAAACCTCCCCTGAGGGCACTGCAATTGTCTACATCAACACACAGTTTCAATTACTGTGCAACATCCTTTTATTTTAATTACATGACACGAGCATGAGGCATGCCCACCTCATTTGTACACAATTTATTTTACACACCTTACGGAAGGTTGGGCCCTACAAGTTCCCTTCTCTCTCCAACGGGTCACTCTTGGTACTCTCACTATTGCTCTCTCTTACAACGGTCCTTTCAGTAGAAGAAACATTGATGAATTTTGGCTATTCGTATTCTCCTAACCTCATCCATCAGGGGGCATCTGTTATCACTGAAATTTCGTCCACAAATGGCTACAAGAATCCATTATTTTCAAACAGCTATGAGTCCACCCATGGACCAAAATTACCAAAAAAGCATTTCCAAAAGGTCAAAAACTATATAACCAGTTATAAAATCAAGATGCGCTATCACTACATAGGGCGCGCATGCACATGTGCCATTCAGAAATGCAGGAAAAGTGCACATGCGTGACTGTGGATACTAAAAGCCACGGACACCTGAGAACGATGCATTTATGGGGTTGGTTGGCCTCCCACCCACTTCTGGTTCAACTTCCAAGTCGATTTGACACCCAAATCTTGGCTGGATCCGGCTGGGTGGCTGGTCAAAGACCTAAAAATGCCCTAAATAGCCCCTTTTCACACTAAAAGCTGGTTGCATAATGCCTCAAAGCTATGCTATAAAAGAAGGCCATGGGTGCATTATATTTTCAAGGAATTCATTTGCAAGGTTATGCTACTGCTATTCTCTTGGGGAATCCTCTTTTCCCATCAAGAGCATACTAGCACCATTCCATTTAAGCAATCCACCTCACCTTTTGAGTGGGTTAGCTTGGGATTATTTCACCATTTATTTCAAGTTTCCAAGTTGTAAGAAGAGCTCAAGTTTGGGGGTCCAAGAGCCCTCCCTTGGAGGAAGAAGGGACCCAAAGTCCCCTTTCTCTTTGGTGTTTTTCTTTTCATTAATACAAATCCTTTCCATTGGTGACATGAGTCTTGATTGCTTCTTGTTCTTATGTCCTTATGCACAATAGTTTAGTTTCTCTTTCCTTTCTTAGTTTAATTCTTATCTTAGTCTTTTATGTTTCTTTCTCTAACCCTTTCCTTTACAGTTGTCTTGCTTAGTTAACCCAACTAAGCTTGTAAGCACCTCTGTTTTGCTCATTTAGGTGACAAAAGAGGTGCAACAGCAAGGATCTCCTATTAGGACCTATTGAGCACATTGAATATCTATTATTTTGTAAGGTTTATTGCAGGTACTCATTGATACATCTAAAGTTATGCAAGTATGAGGCAGCATGAAGGGTTGACGGCAAAATTTTCAGAATTGCAGAAAATACTAAAAAAGCCCTAGTTTTTTAGGTGTACGTGGGCTATAGTGGAGAATGACGTGTACATACGCGGGCTGGTAGTATAACAGTGTGTGTACATGTGGGAAAATTCATGAAAACTTGAGGAGATAAATATTCCAGATCTCTAGAGTCTGAAAGCAAGCTCCCAGGAAGGTCTACAGTGATCAAGTACAACAAATCTATCTACAAGTTCAAAAGGTATGTCTTATTTCTATATGTAGTTGGATTTTGTTGTGTACATGAGAAATGGTTATGGGGGTTTGAGGATTTTCCCTAGAGAGGATATTGGTTGTA
Organism: Picea glauca; assembly: GCA_000966675.3. Taxonomy (NCBI): domain Eukaryota; kingdom Viridiplantae; phylum Streptophyta; class Pinopsida; order Pinales; family Pinaceae; genus Picea; species Picea glauca. The sequence continues at coordinate 153,612 of JZKD02S1673869.1, forward strand.
TGGCACTTACTGTATAAGCTAGATCTATAGAAATATAGTGCTGATATATTTGATATCATTTGTACATCTTGTTAGTGTTGAGGCACATATTGTATTTCTTGGCATATAGTTAAGGGTTTTTGTGGTACATGGTTGAGAGCTTGTAGTTGTGAAGTGGTTGTGAAGTTGTGGATGTAGTGTGAGGTTGTATATCAGTGAGGGTTTGATGTCTAGTCCATGTGAGGGTTATTACACTTGTTTTTTACTATACACATGTATGGCACATGACTAGAGAGATATAAATGCACTTGGTTAAGGGATATGTATGAGGATGCATGCATAGGGCACAACTACAGTTTGGACACAGTGTTGGGTTATAGGTTGATTTAACAGAGGCAACAAAGGGTTAGAGTTTTTTAGGAAGGTGAAAACCCTAGTTTTCAGAAGGCATACGTAGTCTGCAGTATAGACAGGCCATGTACATACACAGGATTCATTACAGACAGGTCACGTACATATGCAAGCTACAACACAAACATGTCACATACCTATTGAGTTTTTGTTGGTACATGAAGTTTACAGGTACAGGTTGATCATAGGATATTGGTATAGGTGGGTTATAGGTTGTTGACACATATTGGCACATGTTTAGAGTGGTATATTTCATAGTGATAGTGTGGCAATAATTTCATCATTTCACTTATATTTTAGGGCGGCAGGATGGGGAAAGGATAGGTGGTTGTAGCCACCTTCTGGTTGTAGCTGGAGAACATAGGGGATTGTAGCCAGAGAATTGGGGAGTTGGAGCTTCCCTCAGGTTGTAGCTTGGAAATATAGGGCATCAAAGCCTCCTTCTAGTTGAATTTGGAGAACAAAGGAAGTTGGTGCTTCCAATGAATTTAATTATTAAAGACATATAAAAAAAAACATTCTGTGGTTTTCTCTCACATTGGGTTTCCACATAAAAATTTTGGTGTAATGTGTATGTGTTTGATTGTTCATTGTTCATGGTTTATTTAATCTGCACATATTGAATTATAATGGTATATTGATCACAAAGATAAATAACACTTACATACTGTGGTTAAAAGGATTAAAAATATCTATTATTGATTCACCCCCCCTCTCAATAATCCAACAACAACTTGTTTGAAATCACACCCTTGACATTTTGAACAGAACCCTGAAATTGGCCCTTGAATTGAAAAGTGATGCTACTAGTAGCACCATTTTTTTTTGGGAGTTAAAACTATGATGTAATTTAAACTGTGGCCATGGCCACTAGCACTACTGCAAATGAAACACTGAAAATGGATCCCTAAATCTAAAGGTGTTATTACTTGATAATTTATGTATTAACTAATTTTATTTTTTTGAATAATTTGCATCAAGAAAATAATTAAATTGGAAAAAAACACCCCTAAACAAATTCCTCTTTTTTAAAGAAAAAATAAAATTCTTTTAGAAATAAAGGAAAAAAAAACATTTTTTGTTGAAAAAAAAGCAAATCACAGCTTTTAATAAAAAATTCAAAAAATGAATTAAAAAATAATAAAATCTAATTTGTTTTTTTTGAAAGAAAAAGATAATTACCCTTAAAGCACTAAATTTAAAACACTAAAATCGAAAAAAAAAAATGAAAAGACAATTTTTTTATTAAAGAAATAAAAAAACACTTCAAAAATTAAAATTAAAATTAAAATAAACAAATAAATTAAAAAAAAACTTTAACCAAAACACATTTTTTATCCCCAGATGTGGTGACACATGTCCATCATGCATTTAAGTCATTAGATGCAGAACGCCTCCTTACACCTCCCTTACCTCTCTCTGATGAGTTGCATTAACGCAAGGTCTGGAGTGAAAACCTAAGTTTAATTGTCTGGTTCGTGCTAGCTTGGATCTTTATCAGAGAAGGTACCATGGATAGAATTGTTGTCAACTCAAGTTTTATGGCCTCTTTGATGATGCGAATTGGTATTATTTCCATGTTTTGGTCTGTGGTTCCCTTTAATTATCCCCTCTCGGCTTTGATTGCTCATCTCACTCCTACTCTGCCATTGCACATATGCTATCCACTCCCTGTTTGTCTCTCTCCCTCTTTTCTGTTCCTGGGTTGCTTGGATGCATCCATGTCAAGGGAATGAGGAAGGTCCAAGTGGAGGTAAACCTACTACAACTACCTAGCTAATTGTAATCACAACATTTTCCCTTCCTTAACTTACTCGATGCCCCCTTCTCTTTCTACTCCTCCAGCCTCACCCTCTACAAATTTATCCTCGAGTGCTTTGTATCTAGATGACGATGAATGGGGTCTAGTCCCTGTTGTAGAGGAATTTCCCTCTGATCTGACCCAAATCATTGTTGGACCCTCCATAGTGCCTTCTACAGATATTTCTCAAACAACCTCATCACAAGTTAGAGGAAATTATAGTGTTCAATTGCAGGAAGGATATTGGAGTTGTGTTGTTGTTGAAGAGTTGACTCCAACGAGTATGGCAGCAGAGGTACCCATTGAAATGACCCAAGTCATCCAAAATTCCCAAGAGGAGTCTCAACACTTTGAACGCCCCTCCAATGTGGCTTCTCAGTGGAACAACTTCATCTTATCTTCGACATGCATCGAGAATTGGTTGATCAAGTTTTCACGAAGGAAATTCTTAGCTCCATACTGAACGCCCTATTTTATACTCTCTCCAATGATCCTTTCAATCACCGTTTCCCAAACTGTAGCCAACCATTCACCATCATTGCAACCTGACATCATCCTCCTCTAGATGGGGGGGAGAAACAATGTCCATGGAGTATGATTTTCCTTAAGTTTATGATTTTATTTTTCTTAGAGAAGGCTGCTAGTATAATGTACATGCATATGATCCATTTCTGTAAAACATATGGATTTTTTGAACCCTTCAGTTTCAACAATTATAACAATTTTGATACTCTCCTTAATGGAATTGGGTCTAGTTATAGTTTCCAATTTTGGCAAGCTAGATGCCAGGTCCTCTAGTATCTGTATTGTTTTTCGTTGTATGAGGTAATACAAATATTTAATTTACAAAAAAACAACACATTTAAAAATAAAAAAAACATTAAAAAAAAAATTAAAACAACAAAAAGAAAAAAAAAATTAAATTAAAAAACAAACAAATTAATTTTTTTTTTTGTAATTAAGAAACTATATATTAACTATCATAAAGAAAAGTTACAGTGTCCATAGTGATATCAGAGATAAGAGTATGCTGAATTGCCCTGAAGGGAAACCAATTCAGCTCAGCCAAGGTGCTAACATGCCTGAGAAAGCTTAAACATTCATGTCTGAATCGCACCGCAGGGAAACCAATTCACCCGTTCATAAGGATAGATAATTAACAGAATTCTAAAAAATTTTGTCCTCTAACCAACATAAAAACTAATGATGTTGGTAATAAAAAAACATGCATGCATACACCTAGTCATTCTTTGACTGTCATGGTCCATGGCGCGCACTGCTAGTATCATCTTCCTTGACTTGCTTGCCCATGTCTCGAGTGAAGGCCACATTTCTTGCATTGTCCATATGTGGTTTCGGAGCCAGCATAGTGCCCACTGGTGGAGAGGTGTCCATATCCTGCATTTTCATGGATCAAAGCATGAATTCTAGCAAAGTTTCCAATTTCTCTACACATTGGTCAAAGTGCTCCATACGAAAGAGGATATCGTCAATGTCTTGACGGATAGAGAATACTAGGTCCTAGAGAATCGAGACCGAGTCTCAGTACCTAGAGAAGGAAGAAGAAGAGCATGAGGTGCATGATGCACCCTTCAAGTAGAAGTGAGGTGCTGGAAAAGGTGTCTCCTCCTTGACAGTGAATTCGTCCATCTGAACATGGAGGTCTTCCAACAATGGCCCAGGAAAAGAAGGTGGTGGTGAGTCGCGGGGAGAAGGCAATGGTGAGCGAGCATAAAGGGAAGAAGAAGGCATGAAAGAAGAAGAAGGCATGAGATATGGTTGTGCTATAGAAGGTTGTGAAGGTGAATTAATGTCTAAAATAGGACCAGGTGCAGAGCCCAACAAATTATGTTGCAGGTCGAACCATTCCACTCTGCATGCCCAAGGTGAAGACAACGACGAGAGGCTTGGATGTTCTGGGGAGGGGTGAGCAGACACCGAGGGTGACGAGTCAGGGGGTGGTGCAAGCATGGGAAAGCAATGAGCCATGGATTCTCTTATTTGATACCAAATAGGCCCCCTTTTGGGTTTCCTCTCTACCGAGGCATATCCTATGAGAATAAAGAATTAACCAAGGGAACCAGGGATAACGCCGAAGGAGAAAACAAAGAAACGACCAGGGGAAACAGGGATAGCGCCTCAAATAAAGAGCTTCCAAGAAAGAGGAATAGGAATGGAATACATAGAGGTGAGCCACTAGTACAATATGGCACCTGTAGACTAAATTCCTACATGCGTAGAGGTACTGGTAAGCCGACCTTCGCCATTGCCAAAATGAATATCCAGTGGGGGACGCACTGCAGTAGTGGAGGGTGGTTGGAGTCATAAGGAGGATTGAATGTTGGGGGGACATCGTGATAAATGTAGGAGGGCTGGCATGTGTCGATCACATGTCCCACAGAGAGGTGGAAGATGCTAGTTCCTCCGATGGACAAGTGTTGTGCACTAACACCCCATCAAGGGACAAATTAAAGTTTTAAAACTTAAATATAATAATTAAAAAAATAAATGCATTTTGTATGGGAGGGGGCGATTCCCGACATCTCCCTCTTCCCCCCTATGCATGGACTACATGCATTCCATGAGCATGGGGGAGGGGGGTGATGCCATTGCTCCCTCAATGCCTGCGACGCCCAAACAACCTACCTACGAACTGTTTGGGCGTCGTGGGTGGAGAGGGGACGTCACGGGTTGTTTGGGTGCTATGGGTGCCGAGGGGGCAATGTACTACATCGCCCCCCTCCCCCATGCTCATGGATTGAGGGTGATTTCGGGCATCGCCTCCTCGGCGCCCACGACACCCAAAGAGCCCGCACCCCCTCCCATACAAAATGTATTAATCTTTTTTTTAATTATTATATTTAACTTTTAAATGTTTAATTTGTTTGTATTTTAATTTTTAGATTCTAGTTTGGTTTTTTAATTTTTTTTTTAATGTTTTTAATAGATTTAAAATTTGAAATTTTATAATTTTTTTGGTTATGTTGTTTTATTTATTTTTTTAAA
>JZKD02S1673869.1:158843-168878 GCA_000966675.3 Picea glauca
TTTTTTTTTTAATGTTTTTTAATAAAAAAAATTGTCTTCTCATGTTTTGTTTTTTCAATTTCGGTGTTTTAAATTTAGTGCTTTAAGGGTTTTTTTTTCCAAAAGCAATTAGATTTTACTATTTTTTTTAATTATTTTTTGAACATTTTAATTAAAAGTTGCGATTTGCATTTTTTTTTCAACCAAAAATGTTTCTTTTTATTAATTTTTAAAAGAAGTTTTTTTTCTTTGAAAAAGAGGAATTTGTTTAGGGGTATTCTTTTTTCAATTTAATTATTTTCTTAATGTAAATTATTAAAAAAAATAAAATGAGTTATTACATAAATTATCAAGTAATAACACTTTTAGATTTAGGAGTCCATTTTCAGTGTTTTATTTGTGGCGGTGCTAGTGGTCAAGGCCACAATTTCAATTACATCATAGTTTTAACTAAAAAAAAAGGTGTTGTTACTGGTAGCATCACTTTTCAATTCAAGTGTCAATTTTAGGGTTCTGGTCGCAATGTTAAGGGTGAAATTTCAAACAAGTTGCAATAACTTGCAATTTTAACCACCTCCCATAAAAATGGTGCTACTAGTAGCATCACTTTTCGATTCAAGGGTCAATTTCATGGTTCTATTCGCAATGCCAAGTGTGCGATTCAAATAGGTTGCAATTTTAACAACCTCCCATAAAAATGATGCTACCGGTAGCACCACTTTTTGAAGGGGTTGAAATAGCCACTTGAAAAAAATGAGAACTCCAAAGAGTTCTCTTTAAGTTGGTAACTTTGTTCTATAAGGCCTAATGTTAGTGTTGTAGGGATTTTGTACCCTGCAGGAGATGAACTCCCTTAGGCTCTTCCTAGAACTAAGACATGAATAGAGATACGAGAAAATGATGCTTCTAAGATTGATAATATGTCGTGATCTACAAATATATAAATCCTCTATCAAAAAACACACAAAATATTACATGAACAGACATCTAGAGGGAAGCATCCATCATATCTTGCATTAATCAAGTAAGTAATGTTACAAATTACAGGTGTAAACTGAAGAGATATCTTTCTTCCAAGCTCCTTTCCCACACCTTGCCACCAAAATTCCAGAGTAACTTCACTAGTTCTTTTTCCCCTTTCCCATGATAATGGATTGGTTCTTATAGGGATTTAGAGATAAGGCCATATGGTCAATGGGATAAGATCTTTAGGCTTATATTGGAATCCTTCTCAAGACTAAACCTTGATAAATCAGAGAGAGGTCTCATCCATCGCAACCAAATCCAAAAAAGGGGGCTTCTAGGCTTGGTTACAACCTAAGTACACAGATAGAGCGACCTGGTCGCAACTTGGAAGTTTGGAAAGAGTGACCGACCCCTTTAGTCGCGGGATAGAAACTCAATGTGAAGATGATGAAAGATGAGTGAATTGGGTAGGTGACCTCTATGAGATGATGTCTCAATAGGTAGGGGGTTAATAATTCTATAACAGATGCCCCCTAAAGTGTGAGGTCATAGGAGGTGTCTGATGGCCAAATACTTTACCAATAAATGCCATAGAGATGTGGGAAAAGAGATTGGAGGAGAGCATTGCCAGTCCTGCAAAAACAAAATCCCCGAGGTAGGAATTCCCATGCTCGGTAATATAGATGGTATCATAGATTCCATAAATACACTTCGTATCTATGCATGACGCAAGTGATGGCCACAAACCGTACACCATGGATCCATCAGAAAACAAAAATTACTCGATTCATGGCCACAAAAGTATACAGTGTGGATCCATGAAAGATGTAAGTGAAAACATAGCCACGACCAAGTACAAATGTGGATCTAAGTGACGTCACACAAATCAATAAGATGAATCAATAACTGAGAAATCAAGGAAGTGCTCATGAATATTGTCCATCATAGCTTGGGAAAGAATGTGATCTAACAAGAGGGTGATCTGTCCCAAGGTCTTCGTCTATAATCCAAATGGTATGAATCTACAACATGCAAACAAAGGAGCAGATGATGAGCATGGTAGAAATCATTTGATTACCGATCACTAGTGTATACCGTTAATAGATGTGAGGGAATCCACCGATGATGATGATGAAACCCAAGATATCGAGTACAATATGTGAAGTGTGAATAAAGGAGTTGACATCGAACACTCGTAGATTCATCCGACATGAGTCAATGATGTAAAACCCATTTTCAAAATGAAAGGAGACATGCCATTGATGTCTGCAAGTCCCAGGGTACTGAAGGGTTTCTAGATTTCAATACTGGATAATGTGTTGAAGTCAACAGGATGAAATCTATCGAACGAGGGGCTTGAGGTATCCCCCATCAATCAAAGCAAAACAAGAAAATATGGATGGTAATAGTGGAGTATGACTTACATATGGATGGCAACAACAAACAAGCATAAAGAGAGGGCAGGTCACTGACATATGTGGGACTTCCCTTGAACAAGTAATGCATAAAAAATGGCTTGACTCGACAACATTAACTCAAGTGAGGACCATAATAATTGTTCATGGACCGGTGAGAGGAATGTGAAAAAATGATGGGAATGGTGGTCAAATGAGAGAAAATGGATAACATGACTATTGTATGAGGTGATAAAATAGGTGAGTTGTTCAAGGGTGACACAAATTAAGGACAATTGTTAGTTAATGAAGACAACAAGATGGAAAAACCCTATAAAACTTCCCCACCATGATCGGTGAGTACCTCTTTCTAGTTTTACGAGCTAGAGGAGGATAATGGATGCTCGTTATAGCTCATCTAACGATGAGTCCCTCAAAATATTATTAACAAACCTGAGGAAGGAGGGGTTTGGTCACATGAATGGGTCCTTTGATGTAAATTTTAATGAGTCCAAAGAAGGAAAACTTGATGACCTTTTCTTATTTAAAGAGTTGAGAAAAGGTCATAAAGAAAATTCTATATACTTACCTGTGGATTTTTCTCGAGCCCAGGTAGGTTTTTGCTCACCGGTGTTTTCAATTTTAAGGAGTCTAAAAAACTTAAATAATACTCTAGGGGGATAATTTTATTGTAATTTTTAGTCTCTTGGGACCAAAAATGTTTAAAACAATGAAAAGGAGAACTCTCCTAACCACAAGGGATAAGGTGTTCCTTTTTTGTAAATAGTCTGTTTGGCCCGAAAAAGGGGTAAAATTATATCAGGTGGACGTCTTTTCAAATCCATGATACGAGTGTGAAAATCCATGCATACTTGATGATCTTTTCTTGTTTTAAGGAGTCTAAAAAGAGCTTAAAAGAGACTCCATATAATGGTTCCATAGCTTATGTCGATAGTGTTCCTGACAAAAATACAGTTAGAGTATGGTTCCATGAGAAAAAAAATGATAAATAGCCAAAAATGAAGGAAAATAACTATTTTATAGTGTGAACATGGTTAATATGAAGCTATATGTGCTTAAAAAATAGGGTTATTACCTCATTTTACCCATTTACCTTGGTGAAACTTTGGAGAGCCCTTCCCTTGTGCAAATTTGGAGTAGTGATTGCGGAGAGTGGAACCACAGATCCTGTACCTTTCAGCCAACAAACAAGAGGTTGGACCTCATATTACAAAAACCATCTTGCATTTTTATTTTTATGCATTTATTTATTCATGGAATGACTAAACAATTTGTGAGTCTGCATGGTCGCGACTGGCCTCTTTGCGGGGAGTGACTGAATGGTTCAGTTCCTTTGCCTAAAGGAGAAAATCACGATCGGCCGTGATCATAGTAGAGTTGAGGGGAGACCGACCAATATGTTCATGACTGGTCTCATTTTCAACCAAAATAGGTCACGACCAAACAAAGTGGTCACGACCGGTCACCTTGTCTGCTCAGGAAAGTCGCGACCGAGTGTATTTTTACAATTTTTTGCAAAACTTTTGATGAGTATTCTATATGAATGGGTTCTAAAAACAATTTGGTATTTGTTGCAGGTGTGAGAAACGATATTGGAGTGGAGAGAACATGAACATGGAGAGAATGATAATGCTGCATTAAAGTATCCTCCGAATTTAGATCCTTTAAGGAATCGTGGGTTGCTGAAGTTCTTCCTATGTCAGAACATGCGAGCACAACCAGTGATGTTACAAAGTTTGGTTGATATGTGGGATTTAGATCAACAACACTTTGTAGCACGAGACTAGATATTAACCTTGGATATTGAGGATATTTACGTTCTGAATAGATTGTCTCGTCGAGATGCCACTGTAGTCTTGGTAGGTGGCAAGAGGGGTGGTGTAGATAGGGTGAATGACTATGTGGCCCATTATTGTCACGTAGGTACACAGAAGAGCATCAATAATATGCTTATTAGTCAGGTAGTAGATTTGACCCTACGTACCATGTTATTCACCATTACCTAGGTGACAGGGAGTATTGGGTTGCACTTGGCTTCGAGGAGCCAAGTAGATTATGTTGTGATGAGTTTGTCCCCTACAGTATATAACTAGTGTGATGCAATGTTGGTGAATATGGAGGACCAGTTGACCAAGTGTAGGTTGGGTCGACAAAAGAAATTTTGTTATGGATCCATTTTTCTATCTTTCTTTTTCGAGTAGGTTCCTTCATCACAACCATGGGATGTGGTGGAAGATGCTGGGTATAGAGATCTAGCTATGAAGAAATGAAAATATATGTTGTCTTGACTCGGGGGGGTGGGGGGTGGACACAATTCCAATTTGACGCCAAATTTTTTTCGATATTGGAATCACCAGATAGTGGCAATAGATGATTATGCATATGACAACGTGGATTATCATGATGATCTAGATATGGTTCTCCCCTAAGGGGGAAAGGTTTAGTGATGAGTTCGGTAAGAAAGATACAATTTTCAGTATATTTTTGTTTTTTTATATTTTTATTGGTTTTGTGATTTTATGATATATAAATGTTTTTGTGTGTAGCATAACAAATAATTTGTGATGGACAGATTGTGTGCCAGTACATCCAACGGCGATGTTGCCATTGACTAGGCAAGGTGAACAAATCATGATTGGGAGAGAACCACATGGTGGGAGAGCTGATGTATATCTCTTGGAGGATCTCGAGGAGAACCTCAATAGTTTGACTGTGTGCATTCTGGTGCCACATATGGATGATATACCTTTGTGTATGCAGAGGAGCATTGTAGGTGTGGGGAACTAGTTTGGGAACCTTCTACAAAAGGTCACACAAGCGGTCATTTTCTATAATGACCATAGGGATCCTTGAGATGACTAGTGTTATTTAGCATGGTGGGCATTTGGTGCTTTTTATGTTACAGATATATGGGCAGGAAGCCCAATTTTGTTATGTTATACCAATTTTGGATATTGTTTTGACACACTTTATATATATATGGATATATAGCTTTGTGATTTCTTCTTATATATATGTGATGAAATGGTTTATACAATGTTTGTATAATATAATGTTTGTTGATGAAGTAGATGCCAATTTGACACAAAATTTGCTAGTGAGTCAGCTAAGGAATTGAATAGTCTTGGTATATGTTCATAAGTGATAAAATGAAATGATCGTTCCAAGAGCCGTACCCTTAAATATTTATGAAAAAGGATAGGATGTTGAATAGAGTAGGTCATGTTGAGGTGTGAAATGATGAGCTCGGAATATAGGTGTACTATTAGGTGATGCATTCCCAAAGAAGATGCTTCGGTCAAAATTTCAATGAAGACACTATATTTGACAACATTGTTCATTGTAGGTCCTAAATAGATGCCCCCGGAGCTAACTATTTCATTGGTGGGTGAAAGTATCACCTAGGCAACAGAAGCGATATTCCCGGAGGTACAACTAGCTCCATCCGCATATCCATAATAGGGTAAGGGGAATGGCGACATCTGCATCTCAAGCATTTAATTAGGATAATCATATTGACAAAGACTATCACATAAAAGGAAAACAAATACAACCATAATATACTATAATACATATGGTACAAAAGAACTAGATAGAGCGAGGCTCATGCATAATACTTTTTCAAGTAGAGCCCATTACGAGGATCTGGGAGAATATTTCCTTCGTAATCAGCTAACACATAGGATCCTTTTTGAAGAGCTTGTTTGACAACATAGGGCCCATGCCACAGAGGTTCAAATTTTATCGCACCCAGTTTATCATGATCTTGATCGTAGATCAACACCAAGTCACCTTCTGAAAAAGTTCGAGGACAAATTTTCTGATCATATTGTGACTTTATTTTCTTTTGGTGGGATTCGTTATCCATGATGGCCTCATGATGTCGCTCATAAAGGTGAGATAAGTATAGTAATCATTCTTTGTCATCATAGGTATGGGGCGAGAGTTTGACATCTAGCTTAAGAAAGGGGATTTCACATTCAATGGGTAGTACTGCCTCTAAGACATACACAAGATCAAATGGTGTGAAGCCTGTGGAAGTCTTGGAAGAGGTTCGATATGCCCATAAGGTTGAGAATAAAATTATATGCCAATTGGATTTGTTCTTTCCAATCATCCTTTGGAGCATATTTTTGAGTACCTTGTTAATGGACTCAACCTAACCATTTTCTTGTGGATAGTAAGGATAAGAGTGCTCTGGGTCAAATTGCAAAAGGGTAGATAACTCGGTCATCATGTTGTTACAAAAATGTGATCCATTATCGTTCAGAATAGACTTGGGAACACCGAATCAAGATATAATATGATTGAATATTAATAATGCTGCAGTTTTGGCGTCATTAGAGTATGTGGGCCTTCTTCCCATTTGGTAAAACAATCAACGACCACAATTATCTAATTATGACCTGCAGTAGAAGGGGGTTTAAATGTAGTAAAATTGATTCCCCATTTAGCAAAAGGGCCAACTACAACAATGAGATGTAGGGGAGTGGTATATGCATGCACTTTATTAGAAAAAAATTGGCACGGGTGGCATTTTTGGACTGCATTCATGCAATCTTTAAGGATTGTGGGCCAGAAATACCCTACACGTAATATTTTTTGGGCAGTGGCTAACCCAAAAATATGGCTGCCACATGCTCTTGAGTGGCAGTCATTAAGAATTTTTTCTGCTTCCGAGTGGATGACACATCGGCGTAACACCATATCTACTCCATGATGGAAAAGTGTATCACCAACGATGAGATAGTGGCGATATTGATGGCGTATGCGACAATGATCGTATTTGGACATTTGAGGGTGTACGCATTGGGTCTGGAGATAAATGAGAATGTCTCCATACGATGGGCCATACGAGTCAATGAGGAACAAATATTCATTTGGAAATGAATCTTGGATCATTGATTCATCAATGACTCGGGGGAGATCGGTCATTAATTCTACAAAGACTAAGAATTTCTTGGATTTGGGGGTCGAAAACTCGAGGTCAAATTATTGTAATAAGACAATCCATTTTGAGTAATGACCTCCCAATATTTGACGTGACAAGATATTTTGCATTGGATTAGAGTCAACGAAAATGGTAGTAGTTCAAAGAAAAATGTAATATCATAATCACTGGACAACGAAAAATGCTGCCAGGGCCAACTTATCGACATAAGGATAATGAAGTTTAGCACCAAGTAAGAATTTACTGATGTAATAAATAACATTTTCGTTATTGTCTACATCAGTTTGGACTAAGACTATTTTGATAGTTGTACCAAATGTCGTGAGATATAAGGTGAAATCTTGATTATAATTTGGGGGTTTCAATAGCGGAGTGGATGTAAGAATGTGCTTTACTCGATCGATAGAATGTTGAGCTTGTTCATCCCAAATGAATGGGGAACCATTTTTAAGTAATCGCATGAAACCCTTAGTGATCTCTGTGTAGTTGACAATGAACCCTCTTAAGAAATTTGCTTGTCCTTTCAATTTATGAAGTTGGTTAATAGTAACAGGGGGAGGAAAATTAATAATGGCCACTACTTCAAGGGGATCCACTTGGATCCCAAACCTGGACATGATAAATCCAAGGAGATGACCAGATTCCACAACAAATATGCAATTTTGTGGGTTAAGATGGATGTTGTAATGTCAGCAGTGAATACAGATTTGTCATAGATGATCAATATGATATTTCCACTTAGGAGATATGGAGAGTAAGTCATATATATAAGGCTACATGATGTGTTTAATGTCATGGAAATCATAAGACATGGCCCGTTGGAAAGTGGTGCCAACATTTTTGAGACCAAAGGATAACCGTCGATAGGAAAAAGTTCCCCACGAGCATATAAAGGTGGTTTTGTGCTGGTCCTTCGCTATGATTTCAATTTGATTATAGCCAGAGAAGCCATCCATGAATCAAAAGACTTCTCATCTGGCACAATCATCGATGATCTGCTCGATGAAGGGGGTGGGGAAATTCTACTTAGGATAGGCCTTGTTAAGGTCCCTATAATCAACACATACTCGGATGGTTCCTTGCTTCTTAGTGATGGGTACAATATTTGAGACCCATTCTATAAGGGGCATGGGATAGATAAAACCATTGTTCAATAATTTTTGAAAATTGTCCTTAATTTATGCGAATTTTCATGGGTGAAATGGATGGAGTCGTTGCCAAATGGGACGAGATCTAGGATATGTCTTAATTTCATGAACAATGATCTGTGGGTCGATTCCTAGAATTTATTCATATGACCAGGCAAAAATATCACGAAACTCTTTAAAAAGGGTAGTGTAACATTCCATCTCTTTGGGAGAGAAATATACACCTATATGGATGTGTTCTGTGATCCCAGGTTTAACTAAAATATCAATTGATATAGTCTTAGAAATATTTCAGTTAAGGAGGAAGGTTCTTAGGTATCAATAGAAATGAGGTTTTGAATATGTGTTTCTTTCCTCTCTTTATTGGGAAGGAAAGAGGATCGATGGTGATGCTCTTCCCAGGGTCAGTATTGAAGAGACATGATTTCCATTATAGCTTTATCAGATGGGAAGATGAAATCTAAGAAGCATCCTTGAGATGTTTAGGGGTAACCTAGTAAGGAGAGAAAAACTGACCTAGCTCCTCATCCAATAGGATTTTAGAATCAGTGTTAGCAGATTCATCTTCTATCTAGATAGCTGAATATGATAATTCAATTGGGGATAAAGGCATGGTAGCTTCGAAAGATTCGAAATCATAAGAGTGAGGAATTAGCCAAGGGTCAAAAGAACCAAGGGATATACCGCAAAATGAAGAGATCACATTGATCAGAGCTATTTGAGAGATATCAGGTAGGGGTAAAGGGAATGTTCCCATAAGGGTTGGGTATATGCCTACAACGATACTCTCATATTCGAGTGTCGACTCACCTACGAATGGTACATTTGTGCTGGGATTAATTTGCACATCGGGTGTACAATAATCAAGTTGTTCTATTGTCACTATCTTTCCTTGGTGGGGAAAGTGAATAATTCAGAAGACAAAGGATGCTAATTCCTTCATAACATAAAACCAAGTATGACCTAAAAGGATATAGTAATTAAGATTAACATCGATTACTTCTACTTCGACGAAGGAAGTTTTACTAGCGAGTTCGATTGGTAGGGAGGGAAAAATACCATGAGGTTTGAAAAAATTTCCATGAAAGGCCTTCAAGATGGTTTCCAACATAGTAATATGTGGAGAGCCTAAGGATTTTCAACAAGATATTGACATAATACAAGTGGCCACACCTTCATTGATCACGGTTCAAAAAATATTTTTGTTAAGTGAACGAACGATGATTTGTAATGAAAGTTGGTGTGAAAGGAGGGGTTCACTTTGGTCAACGTTAAAAGAGATAATGTTTGATTCTAAGGGATCAATTCCCCCAATGGTTGTTAATAAATATTTTCGTTGGGTTGGAAAAATATGCAATACTTTGAGGGCGGACATGGTGCATGGGGCTTGAGAAATATCCTCAACTATGATGTAGTGTTGGGTTGCTTGAGCATTAGGGTTATGTGTCATTCGACGAAGTACCCCTTTTGGAGGGTGGAAAGCAGGTTCTATACTTGGTTTCTCGAGAGTTATATGGCCATTGGGTGGCATTGGGACAGGAGGGTATTTTGATGAAGGATTTACCTCCTGAGAGTC
>JZKD02S1673869.1:168928-218044 GCA_000966675.3 Picea glauca
TGTTAAAACTGCTAGTGTAAAAGAGGATGGGCCTTGTTCGAGATATTGATGGATTTCAATGAGACGAGGGAAGTCTTTGGTGAAATAATCCTCCTTACAAATCATACAGGGATATTTGACCTTTCATTTAGGTTTTCCCTCAACATTGTTTTATTGTGTCTTGGGGCTCAACTGCTCAGAAGATTTTTTCTTTTTCTTATTTTTTCTATCCTTATTTTTCCTCCAGATGACTGTGGGTTTTTAGGTGTGGTGGATTGCACCAAATTAACGTCATAGGTTTGGGCAGGGGGCTTTGTTGGAGTTCTTGTGTGGACAAATGAACTGGGATTGGTAGTTTTATTTAATGGGTTGTGTTGCCTAGTCATTTGACTGGATGAATCCGTAGAAACATGAACGATAATACCTTCGACATGGGGTACGAGTGACGGTTTGGTTGTGTCGTTCAATGGTCAAGGAGCATAGAGAATCAAGTCATATAACATGTCGGACTGAGAATATACTAAATCTAGATATTGGGCACGAGATATGGCTTGTTCTTTTGTAACAGTGCCTCCCATGGTGACATCTCGAGCAATAGGTGGCAAGAGATACTTGGTAAACTAATCAACTAATAGTTGGTCCATGATTGTGGCTTTAATTAGTCGTCGCCACTCATGAATGTGATCAGAGATATGGGTGGAGGTCGATTGGCATAACGTTGTTAAAATCTCAGTACCAGTTTCATATTTGATCGGTAATTGGAAGTGTGTCAAAAATTCCATAGCAAGGGATTTAAAGTCATCAAAGGAGTTCCACAACAGTTCTATATACTATTTGGTTGTGGCTCCTGTAATATTTCTCTGGAAAAGTCATAGTCGGATGGAATCATCCATCAAGGATTTCGAAGAACACCATAGGTGGAAAGTCATCATGTGATTTTTTGGATCCTCTCTAGGATTTCCATCAAACTTTGGAATATCAGAAGGGATTTTTTTAGGAATGGGGGACCATAAAGGGGAGTGTCATATGGGATCATTATTCAACCTTGAAAGATCAGGAAAATCTAGGTTGCTAAAAACGAAAGTTGTGTATTGACCTATGGAGGTGGATTATGTGGTCCTCCTTGATATGAGTGTTGTTCTGGAGGTCCTCCTTGGTAAGGTGGTCAGCCAGGGGGTCCTCCACCATAGGGAGGTCCTCCTCCATAAGGTTGTCACCCAGGGGGTCCGCCTCCATAGGGGGTATTCCAGGGGGTCGTCATCCGTAAGTCCTGATCCTCCTCCATATGGTGGTCCTATAGAGGGTTCTCCACCATAGGGTGGTCCTCCAAGGGGTCCTAATAGTTGAGGAGGTTGGTTCCATACGATATTATCTATTCCTGGGTATGGATGGTTGTATAGTAGGCTAGTGGTAGAGGGAATAGTCTGGCTCCATGATGTGTATTTTCTCGTAGTTGGGGGTTTCCCCCAGTTTATTGGTGCCCCTAGAGCGAATATGGCCTTGAAAATGGGGGTTTCCCCCAACTAGATAAATATTGGCTCCCAATAGTAGGTAATACCCATGTTAAAAATGATCTGGAAGTTGAGGGTTGCCCCTTGATAGGATGTTGGCTGGACATTTTTCCTGGGTACAGGGGTTGTCCTCAAGTGAAAGGCTAGCTCATGGATATTTGTTGGCCAAAACCCATTAGTTGGTTTCCTTGGGGAGGTAAGCCTCTCAATGAAGGTTTTTTTCCAAACAGGTTGGGATTGCCTCCTAAGAATAATGGGGTAAACAAAGTTTTCCCCTCAGTGGGGTGTGTAAAAGGTTATTTTCTTGAAGGTGGAAATACAATGGTGGGGACAACATATGATACAAATGTGACTGTTGATGTTTGGATTGTGGCGATGTTTGGATTGTGGCGATGTTTGGCTGAGCCGGTTGTGGTGTAGAGTAGATAAGGGATGATTTAGGGGTGCGTGAAGAAGTATGTGATTGATCAGGTCGCAAGAGTTTGAAAGAAGAGTCTATGATTGTATCTAGTATAGTGAGGATATTGTGGAGTTGTTCAGGGGTTCACAGAGGTTCATATGGACCTAAAACCCTTGGTGGTGTGATGTAATTGTCTGATAAATGGATCTGTTGGATTTCCATACTCATGACGTCTTCACAGGGTACAAGAGATAGATGCTGGTAATCAATACCAAGTTCAGGTTCTCTAATGGATTTTACCTGAAGAAGGAAGGGACGGAAAGAGTCATTCAAGGGTGGGTTTTTAGGGAGTACAAAACCTTCTTGAAATTTATCTCCTTCTGGGTGTTCAAGCAAGGGGGTAACAACACTTTTGGCCTCTGAGTGCTTTTCCTCTCGAAGGTGATCTTTGGGTGAGTTGGGAGGTAATAGTTCATAATGTAGAGGAGGAAAAACTAGCATCCTATGAGACCAATGCAAGTTTTTATCAGCCAGGATGAGATATGACAATGGAAATCCTAAATCCAACTAAAGAAAAGAAGAAGCATACGCTAAAAAATAATCTAGAACTCAGACAAAAAAACCAAAGATTCTCGGCATGGGCTCACTAGTTGGTGATAAAATACAACATCGTGGGGAAATGTGAGAAGGGGAAGATATAAGTGGGTGGATTAGTTACGTTGGTGGCCTGCTTAACAGACTTACACCTTGGTCCAAGCTTCTCGACATTTTATCCATGGGTCATGCTCCAAGGAGCCCGAGTGAGTTTGACCAATGTTTGATCCAGGTACAATGAAGACTTCCCTTCATTGTCACCTTGTGTAAGAGCCCTAAATATTATGGTGACTAAGGTCACCAACTCGTAGTCATCCTCTAGGAAAGTAAAATCAACAGTCAGGTCTGAAAGTATGGGGAGGATATTAAGTCCGAAATTCCTCAAGAAGACTAAGAACAAAAGGACCGGAAAAAACTTCAGAGGACCTCGAATGGATTCGAGGTTCACAAAGTTCGGAGACCAAATGGAAACAACCGATTCTCAAGAAGAATCCCCAATATATTATTTTTCCACTATGTTTGGTTAAGCCTCAGACGGGTAATATTCATTTCCTAGCCACACAGGACCTCATGTGTAACCCATGTGTGAGAGGGGGGTCGCGACTATGCCTATACGAAAGTTGGATTTAAGAACTCTTTAATATTCTATGGTTTGTTTTAGTGGTGTTGAACAATTTACTCACTTATATTAGTCCAAAGACCCTATACCTAGACTATTGTTGGTGTGATTTAGAAAAGAAAAAGTATAGTTAATTTTATTAGAATGTGTTCATTTTTAAGGTTGTTCTTTAGTCAAAAGGTTGTGTGGAAGTGAAACTTATGATGTGAACAGACTCAAATACAAAAGGATGCAATGGGATGACATTTGAACAATTTTCCTTTCGATGAATCCTATTTATGAGAGGGAGAAGAGTATCTTGGTTTTTTCTTTTTATAAAATAAAACACCCTAATGCATACCGTTTTCTAAATATTCTTGCAACTAAGAAAAAAGGACAATTTTTTCAACCAAACTCACAAAATGATTTATGAGATTCCTAACCAAGCACAAATTGTTTCAACGATATTTTAAATCACTCTAAATAAAATGATTTTTGTTTCTTTTATTTTTTCAAATTACATGAAAGTGGAAAACAAAAAATCTTCTTCAGCCTTTGCTTTCAATTGACCATGTTCGGAAATGAATGCAAAAGATGGAAGAACAACAACACCAAGCATACAAATTTAAAGCACGCCAAAATATTTTAATTCTAAATGAAAGTTTGAAAAGTTCTTAAATGATTTGGGAAATGACAAACATTTAACCTAATGAAAGAAAGACTTATATAATAAAATGGTATAATTTGCAAGAAAAAATCTTCATAGGCAGGTATAGATGATCTTCTACAAGACTGAAAGGATTAAATTAGGTGATCTTGTTTGTACCTATCAATCACTTGAGAAGGCTACCAAAAGAAGATAATTGCATAAATTTCAAACAAGCTAACGAAAAGTCAAAGAAATAGTCTTCATACAAATAAGGAATTTTGAAGGAAACCAACCTAAAAGGGTTTGGTTGAGTTTTTTGAAGGATAACCCTTCAAAATGAAAATTTAGGGGTTCGTTCACTCCCTGTATAGGGAGACAATGTGATGGGTTGCGACCTAGAAAGGGACACAGTGCGACCGAAGAATATGGTCACTCCTGGTAAACTTGGGAGTAGGGATAGTCATTGCTGAAAAGGTGTCAATATGCGACCAGGAAGGCTTTGGTCACTCTGTGTGAACGGAGAAGTCACGACTAACTCAGAGAACCCAAAAAACAATTAGATATGGGATGATATCTATCATATCTAAGATATTGGTTTCTTCAACTGAGCTTGGGAAAGGGCATAACAAAGTCTGGCAATTAGATCAATAAATTTTAATGGGTAACAATCTCAGAAAGAAATCATATAAAGAAGGAAGAAAAAAACATGAGAGGAAATCTCCCCAGTATGATCACCAGTCTGTTGTAGGGATTTTGTACCCTACAGGAGATGAAATCCCTTAGGCTCTTCCTAGACCTAATACATGAATAGAGATACAAGAAAATGATGCTTCTAAGATTGATAATATGTCATGATCTAAAAATATATCAATCCTCTATCAACAAACAAACAAACTTACATGAATAGTCGTTTAGAGGGAAACATCCAGCATATCTTCCATTAATAAAGTAAGCAATGTTACAACTTATAGGTGTAAATTGAAGAGATATCTTTCTTCCAAGATCCTTTCCCATGCCTTTCCACCAAAACACCATAGTAACTTTGCTAGTTCTTTTCCCCCTTTCCCATGGAAATGGATTGGTTCTTATAGGGATTCAGAGATAAGGCCATGTGGTTAATGGGATAAGATCTTCAGGCTTATACTGGAAGCCTTCTCAAGACTAAATCCTGAGAAATTAGAGAGAGGTCTCATCCATCGCAACCAAATCCAAAAAAGGGAGCTTCTAGGCTCAGTCGTGACCTAAGTACATAGACAAAGCGACCTAGTCACGACTTGGAAGTTTGGTAAGAGAAAGCGACCCCTTTGGCCACAGGGTTGAGAAATGACAAGGGTGACCGAAGAGATATTAGGCTAGAAAATCAATGGGAATATGATGAAAGATGAGTGAATTGGGTAGGTGACCTTTATGATATGATGTCTCAGTAGGCAGGGGGTTAATAATGCTATAACAGTTAGGTGGTACACTTATAGGTTACAAATGAATAACATGATCATGATCTTGAGTAGGTAGGAAATCCCTTAAGCATATATCCAAATACCTTGGAATGGTTGTTGATTATTATTTGGAGATCCATTGGAGCATATGATATAGACATTCGAACATCTAGTGAGAACAATTATGAAAATACACCATGGTGTCCCTTTTTGAGAAATTATTTCATGCTATTAGAGCTTATCACCTTAGAGGGTTTCCCTTGGATACCTCTATGCTCAATTTCCCTGCCTTCTAAGGAAAATCTCATGAAAAGATCTTGAAAATTAAAGGTCACCGTTCCCAATGATTGTAACCATTAGACCCCTAATATAACATCAACACCGCCCATTTTGATTGCAATCATGGGACTATCTAATAAATACTCCCCCATATTGACCTTAATTCTATGGAACTTCCTATAACAATTTATGGTACCTCCAGCTACAATCATTAATTGAAACTCTAGTGTTGAAAATACAAAACAATTGAGATAGTTTTCTAATTTGTAATTGATGAAGTTATGGGTACTACCAAAATCAATCAACACTGTTACCTTTTTCTTTTTGATGTATCCTTGTATCTTGAGGGTTTGTGGAGTACTGATGCCAGCCAATATATGAGAAGATATTATTGGAGTAGTCTCTTCTTGATTTAGATCTTGTGATAGTTCCAATTCTTCAGTGAGGTTAGGAGAGGGAACAGTGTGCTCTCTATAGTTGTTAGTGGCCACCCTTCTAGTAGCCATATTTTTTTTTCCACTTTTATTTCCATACTGAAATCTTTCTCTAGGGAATTATGTTCGAAGAGACACACCTCATGTTGAATTTTCTCCTTTAAAGTTCCCATAAAGAGATCTAACATATTGTCCTCATGAATGCTCCTTACCCTAAGAATGAGCTTTTAGAATTGTTGAATCTATTATGTAATTGGACCTTTTTTCAAAAGATTTATCAATTGACTAAATAATGTGTTTCTCTTAATATCCCCATAATGTGTTATCAATTCATCCATAAAAATGGACCAAGAGATAATAGAATTGTTTTTTCTTTCACAGATCCATTGATACCAAACAAATTGATCATTTTCTATATACAAGGATGCAATAGGAACCTTTTGTAATCTTGGCACTTGGTGTAGATCAAAGAATTGATCCATATGGAATATCCACGCTATAGGATCTTTACCATTAAACTTCCTCATATTGATCTTTGGAATGAAGTATTTACTTGGTGTTGCATTGAAACCTTGATGTTTTGGATATCAAAGAAATGAATAATCATGATTTTGGTACTCCATATTTATCTCCTCTACATTTTCATGATTTCCTTTCATTTTGATATCTCCTTTATGGAGTCTCTCATCTAGAGCATGTAAGTGTTATAGCAATATTTGCCTCACCCTATGTAATATTGCACAGAGGGACTTATTACATTTCCCTATGTAGACTTATATTCCCTTTTGATAAAATTTAGGGACAAAAATACAATTTTTTCCACTTGTACGCATCTTGCACACTATGCAGCAAGCGTATACGCAGGCTACCCCACTACAGCCCATGTAAATCGAGATTTGTGCCAAAAAATGAAAATTAAATGCCAAGTTTCCATGTCACGATAGGAGATCTATGATCCTTGTCCTTCCATATACTATAAACGTTCTGACTCGTCCCTTCAGTTCCATTTTGAAGGCTATAAATGGGCCAATTCCGAGCTATGGAAAAGGAGAAAGAATTCAACTTTGAGAGCAAAGTTACTATGGAGAAATTATTTACTTCATATTGAGTCTGCATCCCTTTGTCCTTTAAGTCTGAAAACAATGTTCAACCCCCAAGCTCTTCCCTTATTGATGGAGAACCTCATTGTCTCCCTTCTATGATCTTTCCTTTGGTAGAGGATTGAAGTGGTCGAGGCTCATCTGGAAGGAACTTAGTTTCCTGGTTTCAAACCGTGCCGACACCGAAGTCTATAATATTTTCACTTCTATTGATCATTTATTGATAGAAATTCTCTTTTCTAGTCCAATTAATATCTTGAAAATATATGAGTTATTATCCATGGGTGTATTTGTTATGTATATTGATGGATTATGCTATCTAATGTGATAACCTTTTATATCACCACCATATGCTTGTTTTTCTTACTTGTTGAGAACTTGTTGCAGGTATATAGCTTTGGCTCAAGTGCTCAGTGGTGGACATCATCGAACATCTGGACGAGGTAGGCCTCTTTATTATCTCACTTGCATATTAGTTTATATAACATGTTGTTGGGATAGAGTTTATTTTGGCAGTCATTTCCATATGTTGTGGTTCACCCTAGCCATAGAGAGATTTCCTCGTAATAGTAAGATCATGGAAGACATGGAATTTTTCAATTATAACATATTTTTTTCCATATGCTCCCAATTTTCATCCATCTTCTTTTCCATATGCTCCCAATTTTCATACATCTTATTTTCCACCCCATCCATCTTCTTTTCAACCTTTCTAATCTGGTGAAAAAATTCTTCTCTTTTTTCTTGAGTCATGGTTGAGATCTCTGAAGTTTTAGTTTTTAAATAAATTTTGGAGGAACCTTCAGAGCCATGCGAGAAAAAAACGGTTCTCATTTTTTTTCTCTTTATCACAAATTTTGAATCATCAAAAATATATCTTCCAATCAAAAGTTATGCTAATTGTAAGTAACGTACCTTTTAAACCCTTAATTTGGAGTATGTTTGGATGGTTGATATTTTGATATGTAAACCACCATGGATATTCCATTGGAATAGTTTGTCATAACAATTCTAATAAATAAAAAATTAAATCTACACTATGAAGGTTAAATTCCTTTAGATTCCAGAATCTTTAGTTACTAATTCTCCGCTTATGCATGAAATTCGATAAAATGCAGAAAATAGAGAACAGTAAAATACAATCACATACCATCCAAAAATAAAAATAATTTTTTTTTCTAGGAAACCCTTATGAGAGAAAACCTAGCTAGAAGGTGAGGTTGCTCTACTCTCTTTTCTCTAGTATGGAAATAATGCAAGTGCAAAGGAGAAGACACTCTCTATGGAGTTACTGAGACTTGTGGCCTATTAGGATGCTACAGAACATTAACCCCCTCTATTAGGCTCTATAATTTACCAATCCCATTTGTTCTTCTTTGTTATGGAATGAAATACAATAACATAGAATGGAACCCCTTCTCCTCCTAGTATCCTGGTATTTAACAGAGCCCAATAATTATCTAGGGTTAGGGTTTTGAATTCCTCAACCTTCAATTGTGATAAGGTTTTGGACATTCTAGAATCTTCTTGAAAGTCCCCACATGGATAGCACCATATGCATGAGTAATGGGGGTTGACATGGAATCCCCTCATACCATGGTGGTCAACATGGTAGGTCAAATTACATGAGGCATAAAATTTGCATACAAGGTCTAATTGACACATGATATGCACCATTGAAAAGGTATCGGAGTGTAAAACACTATCAAGGGTATGTGCACAGGTTTCAAACACCATAACCCCAAAAAATTCCATCTAATGCCTCAAAATGGCTCTAGAAGGTTCCAGACCCCAATTTTCCAAACTGGGACCTGCTAGTGAAATGACTTTGTAAGTTGATTCCTCCAATTTTTTCCACTCTGAAAGTATTGATATAGATGAAAAATAATATAATGATCCAATATGGATCACCTTTGTCCTGATATATCTGTGAACTTTGAACCCTTTTGAGTTTGAAATTTTGATCTTAGTATTATGACATGACTTTTTAAACTCCTGAAAATTTCACAGTTTGAACCTTCAATGACAAAACGTTATAGCACAAATACCAAAATGACTTGTTTAAGATTAATTATAGGATTAGTAAAAATCCCCAACTTCCACAAAATTTATCTAAAAAATTGTAAAGGTTCAAATTCTAAAAAAAAATTCACATGTAATTCACTATGTCTCTTCAGGATTTTGAAACTTTTAGAGTCGAAAACTTCACTGAAATGTTTTTATAGTGAAAATAAAAATATGGCTCACTTGAGACTAATTTAAGGACTAGTCACAAACCCTAACTTCCACAGGATATATCTCTGAAAATATAATGAACAATATCCTAAAACTTTCACCAACTATTCTTCACTATATTTCTCGATATTCTAAAAATTTCGTTGTATGAAACTTCCCAGAAAAAAGTTATAACAAAAATTCCAAGATGACTCATTCAAAATTGATTTCAGGATTAGTCAAAAGCCCTATCTTTCATAGACTATATCTCCAAAAGTATAACGGACCAAAACTTGAAATTTTTACAATAAGTACTTAAATATTTCTCTTGAGTGGCCTCCAAATTTTGTTGTCTGAAACATCATAGAAAAAAACGTTATAGTGAAAATTCCAAGATGACTCGTTTGAAGAAGCAAAACCCTAGGATCGATGCTTTGAAACCAAAGTTTTTGTTCTAATTCCTTTAAAATGATAAAAATTCAATGACTAGTAGTCCACTTCGAGGGGGAAACCTCCTTTTACAATATATTCAATGTTCAAGATGAGATAAGATGATCCTAAGACTAGGTATCCTTGGTATATATATAGGAGACCAAGGGTACAATTATAATGAAAGGGTGCAATGAAAGGTCCTAGCCTACATACAAATATAACACTATAAATGTAGTAATTCAATATGTAGGGATTAATAAGGGATTTTATAGATCACGTGGGGATTTTTCTAGGGCTTAACAACAATGATGGATACCAACATTGAATTATCTCTATCTTGAAGTTGACATCCCTTTGAGGGAAAACTTCTCAAATTAATTACGTAATACCAATGCATAAATAAGATATGAAGACATAAATAATATTTTAGTTTTTCGAAAAGTAGCCAATTGGTGGGTGATGTTATTGGAAATAAGTTTTCCCTAGTAAAGAACGATGTCCCGATGTATGGTGTGATACATGACATACAAGATTTACCTCGACACTTGAGTCATGGTTTCCTAGCCAAAACCCGAGAAAAAAACCATTCCAATTATTGATAATGATAAAACAATTCCGTGATTTCTATCTAGTAAGCCTTGGTACTTTATTCAATTAGTTTCGTAATCCATTCTTTCATAATAGTGTTTCCACCCCCATGAGCATCTAGGAATGCATAAACCTTAGAAATATTTAACAATTTGGTCAATTATGTTAAATACAACATCCTTCAAAATGTGAGTGGTGTGAGGGGAACTAGAGTCGGATTTTCTTCCTTCATACCCCCTATCCTATGCTTGACATCAAAACATTTAAATCACCAATGCATAACTTCACTGAAGTTAAAAAATTTGGGCATGCAACCTACCTTGGTCAAATTGGAAGTCCATATTGTGTTATTCCTTTGACTCTTCTTCCATTTTTGAACACCACCTATAAATAATGGTCCAATGGTAATATTTTATTTTTTGCCCTAGTGAATTCACCTTATCTCCATAATATGGCTCAAACCTTTTTCTAGGCTCCATATTCTACCTTCGCACTTCATTATTTTAGAAATATGTCTTTAAACATTTCACAACTAGCATCCAATCACTTTCTTGATATTTCCATCAAATCCTACAGTAAAATAAAACCCTTCATAAATATTTATGTCATCTAAGATCCACTATCATATTCTACATTGAAAGAAGAGTGCCACACGTCATTGTATTTAGCAACCACCTGATTCAGAATAAATGCAGTTAGAATAATGGGAAAAGGGAAATTCCACATATGCATTGCTAATGAAGAATGCAGAAAGCAGAAGAGTCAAAAGAAGTACTGGTAATGGGGGATCCACATCCATATCCCTCTAAAAAAAGAAAGTATGGAATCTGGAGGTAAAAACAAAGGAATCAAGTTGAAATGTGATGTGAACTGGCATAATGTAGAGTGAAGGTGGTTGGGGAAGTCATCAACGACATCCACATCTACATGGAAAAGCAATGTGGGAGTGCAAAATGTGGACATGTGGAGGTGAGATGGAAGTTAACAAGACTCCCACATTCCACAAATGTGGACTGTAGAATGTGGAATGTGGAGGATTAGGATTGTGGGAAGTTAGGACAAGACACAAGGACCTCTACATTGTACATTTGCAAAGCTAATGTGGAATACATAATCCTTCATTACTTATATCATTTTGAAATATTTCTCCAAATGGGGCAACTGGACTTGGGAAATTATTGAAAAGGACTCTCCAAAGGAATTTCAAAATATTAAGTGAGTAAGCACGATTGTTATAGCAAGATTTGCCTCACCTTATGCAATCTTGCACATAAGGCCTTTTTCCATTTCCCCATGCAGACTTATCTTCCCTATTTGTAAAATCCAGAACCAAAAATAAATATTTTTCCACATGTACACATCTTGCACACTATACAACATGCGTATACGCAGGTTGCTCCACTACAGCCCGCGTACATCGAGATTTGTGCCATAAAATGAAAATTAATGTTGGGTTTCCCTGTCATGACAGGAGATCCATGATCCTTGGCCTTCCATATAATGGAAACGTTCCGACTCGACCCTTTAGTTCCATTTTGAAGGCTATAAATGGGCCAATTCCGAGCTATGGAAAAGGTGAAAGAATTCAACTTTGAGAGAAAAGTTACTCTCGAGGAATTATTTACTTCATATTGAGTCTGCATCCCTTTGTACTTTAAGTCTGAACACAATTTTCAACCCCCAATATCTTCCCTTATTGATTGAGAACCTAATTTTTTCTCTTTTATGAGCTTGCTTTTGGTGGAGGATTGAAGTGGTGGAGGCCCAACTGGAAGGAACTTGGTTTCTCGGTTCCGAACCATGCCGACACGGAAGTCTATAACATCTTCACTTCTGGTGATCATTTATTAATAGAAATGCTATTTTCCCATCCAATCGGTATCTTGCAAATATATTGAATTATCATTCCAGGGGCGTATTTGTCATGTTTATTAATGGATTATGCTATTGAATGTGCTAACATTATATAATATCACCATATGATTTCTTTGCTTGGTTGTTTAGAACTAGTTGCAGGTATTTTGCTTTGGGTCAAGTGCTCAACGGTGGACTTCATCAAATGTCTGGATGAGGTAGGCATTTTATATTGTCTTGCTAGCATATTTGTTTATATAGCATACTTGAGAAGAGAGTTGATTTCTGCAGTCATTTCCATGTGTTGTGGTTTACCATAGCCATAGAGAGTTTTTCCTCGTAATAGAATTGGCGACTCCACTGGGGAGTGCATCTTCTTTCTTAGGGTTTGGAGTACTTTTCTCCTTAGATTGCTCTCGTTTATATGGTGTTTCTTGTCGCATCATTTCTTGATAGATTTTGTTCACTCTGGGTCTAAGTTTTCATCCTTTCTCCCTTGCCTGGCCTTGTTTTGAAACATATACGTGCTTTTTTCCTTGACAGTAGCGTACATATGCAGGTTGTCCCTCTACAAGCTCTGTATATACGCTCTGTTTTCCCAAACAGTCGTGTACATCAGTTTTCCTAGCTTTTTTTCTTGGCCTGGTGGTTGCCAGGTGGGATTTGATGTTTGTTGAGCCTTCTTATGTCTCTGTAGTGCCTGTTAAGTGCTTGTGTGATGAAAGGAAACCTATCTTTGGTTGAATTTCTGGGTGGAGTCTTTCTCATCATCTTTTCATTTTGATTGTCCTTGTACATTAGGTTGGGTGTTTTGCTGCTTGGTATCCTTCTTGAGTTATCTTTTTCTATACACAGTAGGGCAATATATCAAGTT
Source organism: Picea glauca (assembly GCA_000966675.3). Lineage (NCBI taxonomy): Eukaryota > Viridiplantae > Streptophyta > Pinopsida > Pinales > Pinaceae > Picea > Picea glauca. The sequence continues at coordinate 181,871 of JZKD02S1673869.1, forward strand.
ACTTTTCAGTCCATGCATTTTCATTTTTATTATATTGAAAATACAAAAAAAATAGGCATTTTGCATTTCTTGTCATTTTTGTCTTTTGAGTCCTTGTCATTAGATTAGTTCATATAGTGAAAGATTGCATTTTTACTTCAAAATTACAGAGTTAAAATTGAAAATTGCATTGGTTTTTTAGAAGCATATCATTCATTGAAAGTTAATGTTAGGACTTTGCATTATTTTCATATTTACTTTTCTTGCAGAGTCATAACACCATGAGTTTCACTACCATACCTTTTTGAGTAATCATGGCCACTAAAATTAACGCTATAATTTAAAATTGATTAGTCATGATTTTATTTTCTAGGGTACACAAACTAGCTTAGGATTTAGTGCCTTGGAATAGGATTTTGTGAGTAAACTTATCCAAGGTAATTAAATCAACATATGTGTCTGAGAAAGGGAGTGGAGAAATCCATTGTATAATTTGTAAGATCAGGAGGCTCCACTAACAATGGAGTTAATCACGAGGTCATGCGAAGTCGGTTGAAGGGATATCCCCCAGATACCTTCCTAGCATCAGAGATATTTCTGGGGATCTATTCGTATCTGGGGATCTTTCTGGTGCCTTTACCTCCATGAGAGGAGGTACTTTCAAGGTTTTAGGCTTTGATACCCTGCACATACGGTGTACCTGACTTACGACTGCTCGCTTGTGCATCTGTTATACAATGGTTTATTAGTTGCTTGAATTTAGTGTCTCATAGGTTACTTGCAGGGGTTATTCTGCAAGTACCTTGGGTTAGATAAGGGTAGGACAACACACAACCCTTATCGAGGATTACCTCTCCGGGGGGATGTGATCAACTGGTTGTTAAGCCCACAAGGGCCCTTATAACTGAATTTGTTACCTACGATCTTTAGCAGGGAGTCTCAGGCCCCTCTTGGGTGAGACATACCTTCTTTAGGGAGGGAGGGCACTCAACCACTTTACCCCATTTGTATGCATATTGGTCATTTGAATTTTGGTGTTCTCTTTGATTACTAGTTGGCCTTAGGATATATTTTTTATCTTTAGAGTCTTAAGTCATCATGGAGTCGGATTAGCCTCCCTACCGGTCCCATTGCTTGTTACAGTTACCACCGAATTTCTAGTCTTTGCCTTCTAAAATGTGTAGAGTTATTAGGCATGGTACACATACATCCACTTTTCAGACTTGTGATTCTACAAGGATGAGTACTAAACCTAGTCTTCAAAACACTGGGATCCCTTCGACTCCCACACCCACTATAGTTAATGGCACCCCTTCGACTCCTGCAACCACAATGATTGTGATTCCAGAGGCATCTATCATTACTATGGCTCTGCCTATAGTGAGTGCTCAATATACCACCTCGAAACCTTTTGGGTCTCTTTTTCACTCACCAGGATATAATGTTCAGTCCATCGCTATGGCTTCTAGTCCCTTTTCCTATGGTATGCCCAACTTTACTTCACATTTTTCAAATGCCATCTGAGTTGTTGGCCTTAATGATAGCATTGGGCTTGGGGGAACTACACCTCCTTACACTCCTTTTTGGTTTGGTGGGTCTCAAATCCCTCAAATGACTCTTAATATGGGAGGCATTCCTGATTTTAACCCCGGGTCCAATCCTCCTGCTTTTGGGTGGAGCAACCAACCTGGCGGACAAACTTTGTCTCAAGTTTGATCCGATAACCGTACCTCCTCGGTGTAGATTACTATCAATATGGTTGGCATGATTAATCCACTGCTATCCTCCAGATTCCCACCTGAAGGAGGTCAGTTTCATGCTTTGGGAAACCCCCAACCCGGATCCAATCTGGTTGGGGGAAAGTTTTATAACACCCAACAGAACATTCCTACTAGAATCATTCCCAACCAACCTTTTATGAATCAGCCAAGAGGAGGTACTTATAATCCTAGACAGGGCCATGGTGCTTACCAGAACCCTAGATGGACTGCAGTTCCTCTAGCACAATCTTTCCTGGGAGCTTGGGGCTAGATGTTGCAACCCCGTCTCCCTTTTATGGCCATGCTTAATATACCAAACTTGTCTAAGTTAATGAATGACCCTGCGATTCATGATCCTACATGGCCCCCCGTCCCCACCAAGATTCCTTAGGGAATCCTGAAATTTGAGGGTAAGAATGGAGAGGATCCTGGTGATCATGTCACTACCTTTCACCTTTGGTGCTCATCGAATTCCCTTAATGACAATTCTATTCGATTAAGATTATTTCAATGCACCCTCATCGACGTTGTTGAGAAATGGTATATTGAGCTACCTAGGGGGGCATATTGGACTTTTAGTCAGTTGGTGTTGGTCTTCCTTAACCACTTCCAATTTCCCATTCATTACGATGCTAGCCTAGAACTTCTGTTGACTTTACGCCAAGATATCGCCACTAATATCTCAGATCATATCCAGGAGTGGCGTAGACGAAAGAGGTTGATCAAGACTCCTATACCCCCGACCTTTCTTTTAGAATGGTTTCTTAAGTATTTGCACCCTCCTATCTTGAAGGATGTTGCTATTGTCAGGGTTACCACTGAGGAAGAAGTGATCTTTAAATACCAATAGTTATATCTCATATATGCTCAGTCTGGGATGTTATACCACATTCTTCTAGATGCACCACGTTCAACTTATGACCCTAGACAAAATCCCATACCTCATGCTGATGGCATTGTAGGTACTGCCAATGTAAAGTCCATAGACTATGTGACAAGACATATGAAAGAGTTGTCTCTAAACCAGTCTGCAGGAGGGTCAACTTCGTCTGTGTATTCCAACCCCACTCAGTCAGTGGATGTACATTTTGTGCAATCGTTGACCAACCCAAATGGTATCCAACAACCAGGAGGGACTAAGAAGAAAGGATTCAATAATTGTAAGGGTGGGAAAAATAATAATAAAACCAAGGACAATGGTAATAATGAGAAGACGAGTAATAATGCTGGAGAGAGAAAATGAGAAAGACGTAAGGTGAAGTTTCCCTGTAAGATTTACATAGATGATCACCTTACCCATTTATGCCCCAAACTTGCGGAAGCTGTGAGGCTATTATCTCTACCGCCTGTTGTGCTGACAAATCCATTCCCACATAACCAGCACATGGCTTTGATCTCCTCAAATTCTGGAAATGCAACTGGTGGGAGTCAAAACCCACCATTTCAAGACGACGACCATTTGTGTATCAATATGGCCGATGCAAAAGTTCATGTAGCCACTCAATCTCAAGATTATAGCTCTTTACAAGCTATTCCTGGTCTAGAATCTCCTACTCCTCTGGAGACGAATTTACAGACTGAAAAACTAGAGCCATCACCTTGTATTATGAAAGGAGTACTCAAGCTCTCTACCCACAATCCAAATGTTAGAGCTACCCATAACTACTCTATTATTGAGGACCTGGGTCAAACCCCTTGTGTGATGTCGGCTTTGGAGGTACTCCAGACGTGTCCTTCACAGAGGAATGCCTTACTATATACTTTAGGAGCTCTAGAACCCAATGGCTCAAAGTTATCAAGTTTGACGTCACATATGTGAAGCCTCGCTTGCCTTACCATGTGGCATTCCAAATCCATGTGGAATACTCAAAGAGTACCATCAAACATGAAATTGTTGATGAAGGCAATGCCACTTGTGTGATGTCCCTGATTTGTTGGAAAGATCTTAGTTCTCTAACTCTTTCCAAGTCATCAAACATTTTGACTTCTTTTGATGGTCATTCCTTCCGCCCTCATGGTACTCTTCCTTCCTTTTCGGTCCAGTAGGTGGGAAGATGGTAGAGGTGGAGGTCGAGGTAGTTGATGTGTCTCTTGATTATAACTTGTTACTAGGATGTAATTGGACCTATTCTATGGTCGTCGTTGTATCTTCCATCTTCCGTACTCTTTTTTTTCCTCATGAAGGGAAGATCATGACAATCGACCAATTATCCTTTGTGTACTCTATTCCCAATGCATCTATTGGACCGTCGATCCCTGTGATCGAAAATTCTCAACTAACAACTGAGAATATCGGTGTCATAATGTATTCTTCCCTTATGTGTACTTTCAACTTCATGGCACTAAGTCACTATGTTTACGCTATGTCTATTAGGCCCATTTTGACAGGGAGTTCCATTCCTTTCCACACTTCCTATTTTAGTGATCCTTGGACCCTAACTTTCTCGACTACATCTTGTGAGGGTCAGCCACATATTGACATTATATCACCAACCTCTGTTAGTCATGTTGGATATGGGTTGAAAACCTCTGCTAGTCATGTTGAATACCAACAACTAGCCACTTCAAGTCATGTTGGGGGCACAAGTCTATTCATCGCTAGTCACACTGCACATACATCACCAACCTCTGCTAGTCATGTTGGGGATCCATCACCAACCTCTGTCAGTCATGTTGGGGATTTGATAATAGCCTCTGCAACTCATGTTGGGAGCATGTCACCAGCCACTGCAAGTCATGCTGGGGGAATTCATATGATTGAGAATCCTAGATGTGTAAGACGTAAGCCCAAGTTCCTTTGTATTCTTTGCAAAAGAGATCACCTTACTCATTTTTGCCCTGCTACTACTGTGGTACAAGAAGCGTGGTCCTTTCCCCAGGGTCCCTTCAGGTTCTAAGTCATCTTTGGCTTCCCAACCTTATTTGATTGATACAACAGTCATGCCAATACAATCTTCAGCTAACACCCCTCTTCCTTTAGGGGATGATGCATCATTTGACCTTGTGGTCTCACATCTTGTTCAACCAACGGTCGTGTCGATGCAATCTTCGACTGAAACCACTCCTATTTTTGGGGGTGATGCATCTCTTGACCTTATTGTCTCGCATCCTATTCAACCAATGGTTGAATAATTGGTCATGATGATGAAATCTTTGGCTGATCCCACTCTTCTCTTGGAGAGTAACAAGCTTAAGGAAGTTAAATTGCCGATGAAATATTCGTCCAATCCCACTCTTCTTTTGGAGGGTGATGCGTCCTTCGAACATGTCCTTATCATTTATAATAATGTACCTTCTTCACTAAGGAGCATTCCACTCTCTTCAAGTATGCTCCCTCCAAGTCCTAGAGTGGTTTCCTTTAATTGGAATGATCTTGTATAGCCTCGACTTCCTTCTTCTGCACCCTTCCAGATAAGGGGCATTCCTTGATATATTGTAGATAAGGTAACCTATGAAAGTATTTTATCCTCCTTGACTTGGAAAGCTTTGGGTTTTCCCAAGCTTGTGTCAACTCTTCATAAGTTGTTTACCTTTCACAGAAGTCCTGCATGGGAGCCCTGGCCTCCCCCATTACATGCTTCTTAAAACAACATCTGCGAGTCTGATTTAAGTTCTTTTCCGACTCATCAAAAAAATGAAAAGATTACCGAGTGATTTGTACCTTTCACACTCATTAAATTGGACTTGAAAGGTCGCTAGTCCGAGTTAAGCTCTTTTTTGACTCGTTCAAAAAGTGAAAATATTTACGAGTGATTTTTCCCTTTCACACTCGTTAAGTTGGAATTGAAAGGTCGTGAGTCTTAGTTAATCCCTTTTCAGACTCATTTTCAAAAAGCGAAAAGATTGCCGAGTGAACTTGTCTCTTTCACACTCGTAAATTGGATTTGAAAAGATGCCTATTTGGCACAAGTTTATCCCTTTTTCACACCAAGTAGACTAAAAGACATAAAAAGGGACATTTTTTGGTGTGAAGTTGTGATTGCATCTCATGCCCTCTCTTGCAGTATTGAGCCTATAGAAGGTTCACGCTTTGCATTATAAACCATTTTCCTCGGTAGTTTTGATTCCTCAACCAAGCATATCCTCGTTAATATCCTTCACAATTTGACACCCTATACCTAGGATGGAACATTCCCCCGAGTGTCCATATCCCGCATGCATTTCCTTGCATTGAGCATAGGAACGTTCCACTGTTGGAACTAGTTTTTCTTACTTGCGACATTTGTTTCCTCCTCTGTATCATATCATTCATTTGTTTATGAAAAAACTAAAAAATATGGGTGGGAAGGGAGTATTATCTTATATTGGCAGCAGTCGTGTCACCTTTGAACAGAGCACAAAGTTATTGATTCCATTCATCATCATAATTTTCGGATTAGCATGGCCTTAGGAATCTGAGCTTGTTACAGAGTCTTCTCTACTGACTGGTCACTCTTCCAGTCCCTATAGAGAATTTCATTGATGCCTCTTGCATCTCATGGTTTCATCATTGGGTCTATGCTCCTAGAGTCCTCCATATGTCTCATGCTCTTGTTCAAAGGAAGTCTATCAACCTATGTTAGCCACTCCTCAAAACTGTTGAGTTTTCATGTCAGCCATACCCTCAGTTTGTCTCAGAATCATATGATATTGTAGTCCTATTGTGCAACCTGGCCCTACTTTCATCATTGGTAGGTAACCTTGAACCCAGTAGTTGACATTTCATCATTGGTCGTTGACTGGTTGGTCTCCCTTGTGTTCGAAGGCAAGACATCTATTCACACATTGGGATTCGTGCAGCGTCTTGGATTCCATTATCCTTATTGGTGGTTTCCTCGCCTTTGTCAGCAATTTTCATCATTGGCTTCGATTCAGAGGGTCTTTTTCGTGTACCTCTTGCACTTGGCACACGCGAAATATGCATAGGGGCGTTGGTTCGTGAACATGTTCTTCATTCGATTTCCACCAAATCATGAAGCTCTTGCTTTGTACCTTGCGTTGATTGATGAGAGATTCCTTAATTCTCTCCTTTTAGTGAGTCTCCTTCCATTGAATTCATCTCATTTATTCTAGATACGGGACCTAAAGTCTTATGAGTACCTTGAGGCTTGCAATCATTAGTGGTAGGCTCACTCGCCATCGATAGTTGGGAATACATCAATGTCTCATGATCGATGGATTCTTCAGGTGTTCAACACCGTCTCCTTTATTCACACTTGTAAGAATGTACTCGGTCCCTTGATACCTAGTTTCATTATTGGTAGGTTGTCTCACATTTTTTAACAGTATACATCAATGATCGATAATCAAACGGTGTCTCATTGTGTTCAACCTCAACTCCTTTATTCACATGACATAGACTTGCACCTTTGGCGGATTGTGTAGAAGACTTGAAGACATAACTATGTGGCCGCAACTTTCCTGAGTTGTTTCTTCCTTTTCATTGGACCAGTACCTGTATGACTTCAGTGATCATGGGAGATCATATTGTAATCCATTGTATACAGATATCTTCAGATTGGTTTTGAGACTAGTTCTATTGGGCCTTGTTCATGACCATGATAGCTATTGGCATGTAACCACATTTTTATTTTCCTATTCATGGCCATAGACACTTGTTTGGTATATTTTCACATGGATCTGCAGTGTAATTTTATTGGCAACCATGTATGCAAAGTCAGTGCAGAATGTAATGAGAAACTAGTTTGTCCAGCTGGTTCCCTACCACTCCACTTATGGGTTGTTTTATAATATATTTCAGCCATAAAAGATATTCCTCTGACCTCCCACATTAGGGGGCATCTGTTATAGCAATATTTACCTCACCTTATGCAATCTTGTGTTGGTAGTACGACTGTCATTACACCAAAACCCACAGGTGATTGGTAAACTCACCACCGCCAGATTTGAAGGATCCACAAGAGGCAATTAGTCCCTTGTCACGATACACTGGGGAGCACTGACTACTTGCAATTTCATGCAACAATATCCCCCTCAGCACGAACCGAATTTGTATCGAACTCATGACCTCTAGCTCTGATACCAATTGTTGGACAAATAAGACGGGGGGGTGAATCAATTGTTACTGTGCTTAAAAAATTATGCTTATTTTAAACTCTTTACAGAAAAATCAATGATGATCACAATAATACAGGGAAGTAAGAAATAAAATATTCAACATCAATCACACACATATACAGAGATAGATATTTCCTAAGGAAACCCATAAAGGGAAAAACCTCTTCTTCTTGATACGATAAGTAATATTTATTTTCTGTACATTATCATTCTTATGAGCACCAACTCATTGTGAGGCTACCACCTCTATTTTACAAGCTACAACTTGTTGAGAGCACCAACTCTCTGGTTTCTCTAGCACCCACTAGAAGGAAGCACCAACTCCCTGGTTTCTCTAGCACCTACTAGAAGGAAGCACCAACTCCCTAAGTGTTCCAAAACCCACTGGATGGAAGCACCAACTTCCAGTCACTCAGGCACCAACCTGCATAACAGAGAACAACGGTTCTCCCTTGCACCACCCTACCGCCCTGGTTTTTTTGGCTGCAACTAGATGGAAGCTACAATTCCTTGTGTTCAAGCACCCACTTGAACCTATGTGGACAACAGTCCTCCCTGGAACCTCCCTACCACCCTGAAATATAAATCTTTTATTATTGGACTCTATTACAGTGATACCATATTAATCAATAGCTTACCAAACTCATCATTGTTCTTCTACACTGCTCTGCTCTTCCTGCATCAATGTCCTCCTCCATGCATACTAGCCTCTTTGTTCCACTTTTTACCTGCAATTAATACTCTATAGCCACTCCTCCTTTCTATGCGCTATGTCTCTTATATACTCTTCTGGTCCTCTGCACAACCTCCTTCTTCCCGCATGCAGTAACTATCAAAGAGCACTTCCTCTCTTCTCTGTTCTGCATGAAATTTACACGTCGAGTCTTCTTCCTGATCATCATTTGATCTCTTCGTCTTCTTTGGAATTTATGTGGTAACTGTTCATCATTAGTGCTCATTGTCCAGATATTCTTTGGCTTCTCTGGAAGTGCGACACTTCATCTTCATTGTCCTGCATTTTTATCTTGCCAAGATCTCTACCATATCATCCACTTAACTCTTCACCTTTTGTGGAAGTTATCCACAGTCTATTTTGGCAGTTACAGAGGGAACCTTCGCGTGCTCATTCATTTGGCACCTTTTCCCTTCCTGAGAAAACTACACAGCGGGCACTAGATTTTCTGGCTAAGCCCCTTCCTTTCACATGACCACTGGCTGTGACCTGGGGCCAAGCACTAGGGTGCTTCATGATTTCGTGTTTCACAATATTCTGCTGCGAGTTTCCTTTATTCTCCAAACTCGTGATCTGCGAAGTGGAGCTTAGAAACATGTTAGCTCTTCCCTTGTTTTTTGTTGATGTGACCTTGACTGTGACAAGGGGCTAAGAAAAAGAGTTCTTCGTGATCTCGATGATCTTTGATGTGGAGCCTAGCGATGTGCTAGCTCCTCCCTTATCCCTTTGACGATGTGGCCTCCAACTCTGACCCGGGGCATAACCTCTTGGGTGCTTCTTGACTTGCAACTTTGGAAAACCTGGTATGAGACATCTCAAATCTCCTAACTCCTGACCTGGGAACTCTGCTTGTGTCAGCTCGACAGTCTAGATCTTTCCTTCTAGCCAACAACTAAGATTGGATCACAAAATCCGATATTCATCATGCTAGATCAACAACCCATGATATTCCTGAATCGACGGTCCAGATCTCTCCTTCACGAATCAAGACTTCGCACCTTTCACATTCTAGATCTTGTCTAATCGACGGTCCATGATCTTCTGTATTTCAATGGTCTAGATCTCTTCTTTGAGAACTCTAACTTTGTTCTTCATCGTGCCAAATCAACGGTCCAGAATGCTTCCTCGATCAATGACTGTGATCACCCTATGCATCTTAGTATTTCGCGTTTCGTGATGTTGAAGGTTAGAGCACCTCCCTTCTTTTGAGTCCCGAACTCGCGACATCAATCACCTCAGATCAACGGTATGGGATTTCCTGTGACTCAATGGTCAAGATCACTTCTTAGTACATTGTGATTTCATGACTCGCGATGTTGAAGGTTAGAGCATCTCCCTTCCTTCGAGTCCCAAACTTGCGAATCAGCGCAACGCTGATCGCTCACCACGTGTCCTTGCTCACATGGTCTTCCTGACATGATCTTTCCACTTGTCCTTGTTGACATGGATCTCTTCACGTGGCACATTCCTTGCTCTGGTGTTTGTGATTTGAAAATCTGTGAGGTGTTGATTTCTCACCATGTGTCCTTTGGATTCAACGACTCAGATCTCATCACAAACTCGAACTTCGCGATGCTTGTGGACTATTCGACACAGTTCTTTCGATTCACGATTCTGTGAATCTTCTTTATTTGCTGCCACATGTCCTGCCTTAATGGATGGCTAGGATTCCTTTGTAGATTTGGAGTGTTGACTGACTCCTGGGATTATCCTCCTTGCAGTTCCACTGGATCTAATGGTTGTCAGTCCTTCATGCTCCGATCCGACGGTTGAGGTCTAATATCCTCCTTTGCACACTAGTCCTATCTGGACTCTGATCTGATGGCCCAAATCATTCACAGTGCCTGATCCAATAGTCACTATCACTCCTCCTCTTGAGCTTTGGATTTCTCAAATATCTAAGTGTCAAAGTGCACGACCTTTGATCCTTCTGTGAGCCTTGATGTATGGAATCTTGTCTGCACATCTTAGAATGCTATCTCTCCTGATATTTGGCAATGCCCCGACACACACTTGTGCTCTGTGTGCAACTCTGCACTATCTCTTCTGAGCTTCTCGAGCTTGCTCTTTTACGTCTTCCCAAAAGAATTATGGTGCCTGGCTGACACATTCTGCCTATAATCATGCCATCATTGCTGCTGTTCTTGCCATCAATGACAAGCACACTCTGCATGTAAACATGCCAACAATCTCCCTCTTTGGCATTGATGGCAACCCTAAATGGCTGCACTATTCTTCTTAGGCCTCCAACTGTAGCATGACCACACCTTTTCTCCCCCTTTGACATCAATGTCAAAGAAAAGATGCTCCCCCTGAGCTATTGTAGTACTTTTCAGAGGTATCAGATATTCAACCAACACATACTCCCCCTGACAGAATAGACTATCTTAGGTGAGAGAAGGGATGACACCCAACTTCTAACAGTTAGTAAAGATGTCTGCAATTTGTTCTGTGGTTGGAATGTAATGATCCTGAACAATCTTATTGGTGACCTACTCTCTTAAAAAATGGTATTTTATGGGGATGTGCTTGCTCTTGGAATGAAATAATGGATTTTGGGACCTGTTCATCTTCAGCCGTGTCCTCTTTAGTATACTCAATATTTCTCACCTCTCTTACTGGGACTCCTTCGTCAACCTTTTCTTCTCATAACTAAATGACTCCCCCTGTCACTCTTATCTCTCTGTTTCTGACTATTCTCCCCCTTTGTTTCTAAAAGGTTAGCTTTCCCTGACAAGGTCTCTCCTCTTGTTATCTCTACAAGATGTCATGTATATAATTTTGTACACCAAAATGTTGTTGCTACAGATGCTGCTACCCTACTAGAACACTGCACAAGTGTAGCTCGTATTTTTCAAACAACCCTTGGATCTACCCATTGATTCTCATCGATTTCTAACCAGATGTATCTATCTTTATCCTAGATGCTTATTTACTGTACATTCATTTTTCTTCCATGATTCCTACAATACAATGCTTTTATGACCATATTCATCACAAGAAAAAACAAGAATTGTTAAGAGCACTCTCATACCTCCTTTTATTCATCCATGAAGGTGTCTCTCTTCTAAACTTACTTTGAGGTGTATGAGTAGCTTATGGATGTCTTCCTAGATTTGATCTTCTAAATATTGTAGTATTTCTTTCATTCTTTGAACATGAAGAACCTGAGTCATACCTACTTTCCCTTTTTACAAATGAAGGACCTGTGTCAGACTTGTCTTCACCCTTTACAAATGAAGGACTTGCACTAGGTTTCTTAGGAGTATTGATTTCTTCCTTGTTATATCCAAGAACAAATTTGTCATTTGGTGATCTCTGACTATCCAAGATCTTATCCAGGGTCATGGAGTTGTTCAATAACTTGATTTGGGTGTTTGGCTTCTCAACCTTCTTTCTAATATTCACAACTTCTGCTTCCAACTTATGACATGATTCTTCTTCTACTTCTTCAATGGGATAGATGCTAACAAAACATTCTTTTATTGTATTTGAGTCTTCTTCTTTACTTGCAGGGGAGGATTCAATATCAACATCATTATCTGTCTGTATGCCTTTAGCCACCACTTGTCCTGATTTTACAGACTCTATCTTACAATATTTTTTTTTCCATGTGCTGAGATTTCTAGCTAAGGGTTTTATCCTTGGATCTGCTTTGTAATTATTCAGATGGCAGTTTGCAACTTTGTGGCTGAAGTTATGACAGTTATAGCATTCGAGCTCATCTTTCAATACGTCAAAGTGATTGGTGCAATGTTGTCTACTGATTGGTTGTTTAGTTCTATGTAGCAAAGACAATTTATTTCTTGACCTCCTCAGTTGCATGTCTCTAAACTTAATTTGACAATTGGCAATCTAATGACCAAAATTAGAGCAGTAAAAACAGTAACCATGGAAGAAATTTTGGTACCTGAAGGATGGCCTTCTTCTTGGCATTTTCTTCTCCATCTTCTGATATATTTTTTTTTATCAGGGATCATCTTGTCTTTATCAACTTCTGGTGACAAAGTTCTCACATGGTCTGATTGTCTGTTGACTTGGAACTTGATCATCTTTACTGGCTCTTTTCTTTCTGTCTTTTTGCTTCTTGAACTACTTACATAGCCTAAACCAGTCTTCAACAAAGGAGATCTATGTTTTCTCAGAATGTCATTTAGCTCTGCTGAGGCTTTAATTCTTGGAAGATTTTGGAGATACAATGCTTCAAACTTCTCCATATCTTTTCTAGTTTTTACTACCTCTTCTTCCAAGGCTTCACATCTTGGCTTCTTCTCTAATAATTGTTTTTTTAGAATGTCCTCTATTTATTTGCCTCTTCTAATTCCACTTTTAGTAGGGCAAAGTCTTCATTAGGTTTTTTATTGTCTTTCTCGAGTTGTATCAACAATTGTTTTTGTTTTTTCTTCTTAAATCAGAGTCTATCAATCTCTTCTAAAGCACTGATCAGTTCTCCTTCCAAGTCAACCACAACTTCTTCATCATTAACATCACTTCATGTGATTTTATTATCATAATCATCTTTGGCCATAAGCATAAAGTCACTAACCTTATATTCACAAGAAGAGTCACTATCTTTATCTTTTGAGGAATCATCATTGTTTACACATAAACTTTTCTTTTTACCAAATCTCTTGGATTTGTACTCCTCTTCACCTTCATAGTTATGGTCCTTCTTCTTGTGTGGACACTTAGATGTAAAGTGATCTATCTTTCCACAGTTAAAACATTTGAAGGGAAACTTTCCTTAGTACTTTCCTGATCCTTTCTTTAGTCTTCTCAAAAAAAATTCATCAATTTCATCAGGTTCATAATCCTTATTTTTATCTTCTTTAAATGATGCTTCTCTAGTGGTAGATTTATCTTTACTAATCCTCATTTCATAAGAAGTTATACTTCCTAGGAGTTGATCAATAGACAGGGTCTTAAGATCATTCAGTTCTTCTATTGCAAAAACTTTTGGATTGAATCTATCAGGCATAGATCTTAAAATCTTCTGAACTAAAAATGCGTCTTCAATGTTTTCACCAAGTCCCTTCATGGAATTCGCTAGCTCGTCAACTCTTAGAAAGTACTTCCCAACTGTTTCATCCTCTTTTATCTTTAGCTGTTAAAACTGTAATTTGTAGGTTTGAAGCTTGGCATCCTTTACCTTCTCATTACCTTCATAACTTGTAATGAGTTTGTCCCACATTCGTTTGGCAAATTCTAAGTGCATAACATTTACAAATTATTCTTTTGCAAGCCCACTCAGAATAAAATTCATAGCCTTAGCATTGAAGCTGAATTCTAGCTTGTCATCCTTAGAAGCTAGTACTACTGGCTTTACATAACTAGTCTCTACCACATCCCAAACATCTGCACCTAAAGCCATTATGTAGGTTCTCACACTAACTTTCCAGAAGCCAAAGCTTGTTCCATTGAACAAGGCGGCCTTATTGGTTGAAGTTCCTCCATGTATAGTCATGTTTCATCTCTAGGATCTACCCTTAAATAAAGGGAACTGGCTCTGATACCAATTGTTGGTAGTACAACTTTTGTTACACCAAAATCTGTGGGTGATTGGTAAACTCACCACTGCCAGATTTGAAGGATCCACGAGAGGTGATTAGTCCCTTATCACGATACACTAGGGAGAATTGACTACTTGCAATTTCATGCAACATATTGCATGGAAGGCCTTTTTCCATTTTCCCATGCAGACTTATCTTCCCTATTTGTAAAATCCAGAGCCAAAAATAATTTGTTTTCCACATGTATGCATCTTACACATTATATAGCATGAGTATACGCAGGCTACTCCACTACAACCCGTGTACATTGAGATTTGTTCCATAAAATGAAAATTAATGTCGGGTTTCCATGTCACGACAGGAGATCTATGATCCTTGGCCTTCCAGATACTGGAAACGTTCCGACTCATCCCTTTAGTTCCATTTTGAAGGCTATAAATGGTCCAATTCCGAGCTATGGAAAAGGAGAAAGAATTCAACTTTGAGAGAAAAGTTACTCTGGAGGAATTATTTACTTCATATTGAGTCTACATCCCTTTGTCCCTTAATTATAAACACAGTGTTCAACCCCCAAGCTCTTCCCTTATTGATTGAGAACCTCATTGTTTCTCTCTTGTGAGATTGACTTTGGTGGAGGCCCAACTGGAAGGAACTTAGTTTCTCAGTTCCGAACCGTGCTGACATAGAAGTCTGTAACATCTTCACTTTTGCTGATCATTTATTAATAGAAATACTCTTTTCCTGTCCAATTGATATCTTGCAAATATATTGAATTATCATTCCATGGGCGTATTTTTCATGTTTATTAATGGATTATGCTATTGAATGTGCTAACATTATATAATATCACCATATGCTTTCTTTGCTTGGTTGTTGAGGACTAGTTGCAGGTATTTTGCTTTGGGTCAAGTGTTCAATGGTGGACTTCATCGAATGTATGTACGAGGTAAGAATTTTATCTTGTCTTGCTAGCACATTTGTTTATATAGCATACTTGAGAAGAGAGTTGATTTCTGCAGTCATTTCCGTCTGTTGTGGTTTACCCTAGCCATAGAGAGATTTTACTCATAACAATGACTTAACCTAGTTAGGAAATAAACCTTGGGGTAAAAAGGGAATAATCATTAACACTCCACCTTCTCATCATTTATCTCCCCATCCATCCTCCTCCATCCTTTACCTTATTACTTCATATTTTTTACCTACCTAACATTCCCCCTTATTTGTCTACCTTCCTAACATTATGTTATTCCTCCCTTATTCCTTTGCCTTAACTTTCCTAACCTCCCTCCTTCAATATCAATGTGGAAAGCGTAAGCTACTGTGCCCCCTTTACAGTTTCCACCCTTATCACCTTCACCCTTCACCCAATGCAAACACCACAACTCCCTCCAACCTATGCATAATTGGCATGAGACGTAGCCCACATATCTTAAAGAATCATGTTATAACCATTAATACATGTAAAACCAGCCATAACATAAATACTAGAGTATGATATCTAGATGAAGTCTCATCTAGTATAGTGGTTTTGGTGTTCTAGTCTAGCTAGTTAGCTAAAGCAATGCCATGACCTTGAACAATGAGGCAAGGATAGAAATTAGGATAAATTCTTATTTAAATAAGAATTTATCCTAATAAATTCTCATAGAGTAAGTATACTATTAACTAATAACAATGGTAGTGATCTTAAACATAACAACAACAACCAATTTCTTAATTTCTTAACATATTATATGGAACAAAGTTGGATAATGAAAAATTTGTTTCAATCAATATCATGTCTTTAACACTACACACACTCTAAAATTAGCCCACTTCTTATATTTATGTCATGCAATCAAATTGTCTCCCAGCAACATCTTGATGATAAATTTTGTCAAATATATCACTTGCATTATCCAATATATACATTTGAAAAACACAAATTTGAGACATAAACCCATCTCAGTTTTATCATGAATCTATGTGTTACTCTAGAAATGGCATTTTCCACAAAGATTTCATGCCCAAATCTAATAATTATTTTCACCATACATTCAATGTTGGCATGTATCCACATGATGGAGGTAAACATAAACCAAATGTCAATTCACTTCTATGGAAGAGAAAAGAACATTTATTCTATTTACAATAAACCTTTATACCTATAACATAAAGGATTATCTCATAAAATTTATTTATCATAAAGCTGTATTTATTAAAATTTATTGCTTCAAGAATTTAGACAAAGTTGAAAGATAAAATTTCCAAATAGTGTTACAAATTTTATCTCTGACATATAAAAAGTCAAATTCATTAAGAAAAAATAAAACAATCATTTGAAATGGAATGCTAATCCTAAACTAAAAATTTGTAACAAAACCAATTTTTTTTAATTAATTAAATTATTAATATTTATTGAACTTGGGTAAGAAATTTAGAAAATGATAAAACAATAAAGAAAATGAAAAATACACTATAAAATTAATAAAAATGTTAAAAAAAAAAATAATTCTCCAACCATTAATTTTAATAAAAATTAAGAAGTATCTCGGATGGGGTGACAGTTGGAGTCCATGCACAATGAGGACATTAATTTCCCCTGTCGCCACCCTCTTCTCCAACCCTCGCGGTATGAGAAACATTCAAGGGAAAGGATCGCTAGTGTGCATGCATTCAGAGGTTGGATTAATGGAGTCTTCAATGTGACTGTGGTAATATGCATGGACTGGTACGAGTTGCATGAGGCATGTCCATTCGACCCCTCCAGGAATTCACCTTCTTAGCTCGTCTATAATTCAGGAGGTATGTAATAGCAACAATTATCTGGATTTGTTCTTGTCTTCGGCTTCTTTCCTGTCATTCCACTCTCTTTCTTGTCATTCCACTCTGCTCCTAGTAACCATTCTTGTCACTCCCTTTGTCATGCCAAGGGAAAGAGGAAATCCCAAGCGTGGGATGACTTACTACAACTTTTTATCCTGATAGCATGAGCTAAGTTCCTTTGCCTCTCCTCCCTCTCCCCACACTTCACTGGTTAGCCATAGAAGCCCCTCTCCGACTCCTTCTCTCTCCTCCACCCAAAATTGGTTGGATGAAAGTCCTCCCATGGCCTATATTCAGGAAGAGACACCCGTAGTCCCACCAAAAATCCCCCTGACACCCTCTCTTGACACAGTGCCTGACTTTCAATCCCTACCCAACACTTCTAGCCAACCCACCCTTGGTTTCGATTCTCTTTGGAGATGGGAACCTGTATAATTGAAGAGGAAATACCTTCGAAGGAGAATCATGGGGAGGCCCTTCATGCAATTCAACCTACAATTCAAACTCCACTCATCATAAATCTATATCCAAAATGGACTAGCACCTTCCACCTCTCACAGGAACACTTAGACCTCATCTTTGATATGAGAAGGGATATGGTGGAGCAACTTCACCGACACGCCATTCTTAGTAGATGTTTGGACATGTTGTTCGAAGCACTTTCAGGCGATCTAGAAAAATGAAGATGCTCGACTTGCGCCTGACTGCTCATCTTCGCTCCTACCGATATTCAACATCATGGTGACAAAGGTAATTCAGGTTCATCCACTGTTTAATTTAGTTGTTTTCTTCTGTCACTATGCATTTTTTGTTAGGACTATTATTTTTTACAGTGTCATTTTGTTGAAGGTTTCATGCCTACTTAGTCTTCAAAATAAACAAGACATTTGGCCACATGTTCTAGTTTCCATCTGTTTGGTAGAACAAGTGGTTGGTTTTGGTTGATATATGGACATGTGTACTGTCATAATGATCCTATAAGGTAATAAAACTTTTTATTTACAAAAAATAAATAAATTAAGAAGTATCTGAACTTGTATTAATCCAAATAAAAATCAATAAGTAATTGAATTTCTATTAAATATTTATAAAATAACAAAATACAAAGAAAATGGAAATCAAGATATAAAATTAATAAAATCTAAAGATATAAAGAAGTAAAATTGTAAAACAGTTTTAAACATTTAAATGAGGAAGATTAATTATTATGTAAATATACATGATAAACATGTAAAATAAATACTTTAATTGTTAATATTAAAATAGTTATAATGAAGAAGATTTATGATATTGTAAATATATTTATGTATACATATTAAGTGATTAATTTAATTAATTTAATTATTAATATTAAATTGATTATTATAATTATTAAAAAATAAAATGTTGTGAACATACGTGATTGAATATATTAAAATCACTATTATAATTGTTAAAAAGTATTTTAATGATTTGAATATATTAAAGTGATTACTTTAATGGTTAATATTGTTAGTTTAAAATTATATTATCTTCTGATTTATTAAGTATGAAGAAGGATAACAAAGAAACTTCTATGAAGAAGGATAACAAAGAAACTGAGGCACACACCTATGGATGTTTAAAAGATCGAGGTGATGAGACTAGAGGGGTAGGTTCTCCCTTGAGTGGGATTCCTAAAAGATCATTTGATGATATCTGTCTCTGGGTTGTCTCGACCCCTGCCAAGTTACAAATACTTGCTATTATTGGCTTTCACATTGTCGGTACTAACTTCACACAATTTTTATGGTTAAAAAAAAGATGATTTTAAGTTGATTTATTATTATTATTATTATTATTATGTTCAATGATCTTTTTATGGACTTAGTTTATTAGTGTTGATATGACACATCTATTTGACTTTAAATATAAATGCATCTTTCTACTCTCGATGCCAAAATAATTGTTGTGAGGAAAATTCATCATATTGTAAATGTATATAATGGAACGTATTAAAGTGATTAATTTAATTATTAGTATGAAAATGATTATTGTAATTGTTAAAGGGGTAAAACTTTTGTAATATCTGTTTTTGACCCTTTGTATAGTTTGGATTGAATTGTAAATAAATGGATATAATGACCAGAGTTGAGCTATGTGAGCTTAGAAATGAGGCCCCATTTTTAAATGATGCAAATATCTTGTATGAATTCTTGGTGTAGAGCTCAAGGCCAAGACTCAACTAGTGAATGCCTTGGCATTTGTTTTCAATAATTATGTTTTCTATATGCCATGAGGTAGGATTTCCATGGTATACTCAAGATATGTAAATATTATTTTGAAAATTAATATAAAGGTCCAAGGCTAGTTGTTGAGAGCATGAAAGGGACTATGAGTCCACTATAGGGGAAGAGGAAATTGGGTTTGGGGTTGAGAAATAATCGTAAGTTTCCCAAGTTTCCTAACTTCCATTACTTTTCACCATGTGCCTTATTGAAGAACCCTAACCACCAATCATTTAATGCTAGGGGTAGTTGGTTTGGAAGTCCATCTTCCATAGTTATGAGGACATGGGAGTTGAGTACAAGCCATGGGGATTGTAAGAGACTCCATTGCTATGAGAATTTGAACCTCATGGAAATTCAAACAATCTCTTTTCTCATGCACTCTCTTCATGAAAACTTGAATTAAGTATTACTATTGGTTCATTCAGTCAATTCATTCAATTACTTCCTTCACTATGTTCATTTGATCCCATGCACTCCATGCTACACTCACAACCATTCTCATTTCATCCTTTCTCCACACCTGCACACCTTTGAGGTTCTAGAGTTGTGTTCTCATGCTAGCGATAGGGATTCAAACCTGTAGATGATAAAGTAGACTATGGACCTAAGAAGAGAGATGAGAGATTGTAGAGGACCGTAGAGGTTTTGCTGATGGGAAACCATGCCTTTCTCTATAGATTATTTCTTATTGAGTGTTCAGGATCCAACATTAAACTTTTTGGGGTTTTCATAAAGATTGACAATAGATTATACTCCTACACACACTAAAAAGAACTATAGGAAAGAAGATTCATGAGATATGGTTGAGTAGATAACATAAATATATCCCTTGTGTTGTGTGGGGTAGTGAAAGGGAGTGCCATGGTTGGACTCCCTGGATGATTAAATAGAGCTTTATATGGTGTATAGCATGGACAAGCCTGATATAAATTGGATTGGTGAAAGACATGAGAGTCCTTAGACTGTTTCCTTTGCCTCGATGGCCTCATAGCCTTGCTTGGGGATAATATCTACAGTGGATGCCTACAATTGGGTGGAAACTTGCTCACCAATAGCTAGTTTCCTTAGACCAATTTGTTTCAAATATAAGTGTTCCATCTTTATTATGAATTCTTGTATAATTTTCTTGATTAAGGGTGTGTGCACAAAGTTGGTAGACGAAAATGTGGTAAGGGGGTCAACATGAATGTGCACTCACAGGAATGCATGCGCATTCCTAATGCTATAGGTTTGGTAAAGCATAAACCTCCACTCAGCTTGCCACGTAGGCTTGTTGGTAGGAACACATGTGCATTCCTAAGAATGCATGCACATTCCTAAGAATGTGTGTGCGTTCTTAAGAATTCTTGCACGTTCCTCTGTCATACCATTTTTAACAGGACGCAGGTGTGATTTGTGCCCATTTGCACACATCACACTCATTTTTTTAACTTCATTGAGCTACTAGAGAGGAGGAGCAAAATCAAGATCTTGCCACCATGTCCCATTCAATCCATGTATGTTTGATTTCTCTTCTTTTGCTCCCAATTTAGTATTTTTTACTTTTATTCAATTAACTTAATATATTCTAAAAGAATATAAATTATAGAAATTTGTAGCCTTATAGAGAAATCTCATCTAAAAAATTTAGACAGGGTCACCTCTTACATTGCTTAACATTTCCCCTTTAAAAATGAATATAGAGAATTTACAAGAAATGTGATTATTTTATGTTTTTTTTTTTATATATTTCTTAAAATAAATATTGATGTTTTTTGTAATATTTTATTTTAATTAAAAAAACCGACCAAATTTACATGCCATGTCTTATTAAATTGAAACATATATTATAAAATGGAAGCCAAAGAAAATGTAAACCTCCCACAAGAAAACCATGGTGAGGAAAACCCCAACCCACCACAACCACCCAACATAAACACACAAATTGATGAGGGGTTGGCCACATTGAAAACACTTGTAGATGAATTAAGGGGCATGAGAGAACCTAGTAGAGAGACCTTGGGAACTTCATTAGACATAATTGTGAGGTCCACTGCAAGATCCCAAGGGAAATTAACTTCTATTTTTGAATGTAGGGAAAGAATGTATGATTTTTACAACATTGGATTGGATAGAAACCAAGTTAGAGACTTGGGTATTTCAAAACAATATTTGATGTCTCTTTTTATTGATCCATGAACTAGACAAGAACAACCTATGAAAAATAAACACATTTGTATGGACTGGTGTATCCACCTTCATTTTAATGCTCACTAGATGGATAGGTGGTTCATGGTATTTGATAAACCTCCCTGCAATAATAGGGAGGTGCCTTTATATTTTTTGAGAAAATTATGGGTTGAATCTATTTTGTGTCACCATGTCATATACTTCAACATTGGTGACTTAGAGGGGGTGGGTTGAGGTTCTACACAGGACTGCGAGCATGCTAGGCATGACCCCATGTTAGTTCCTCGTACCCCCAAGTGAAGGCCTACCCCCCTCCCAACATCCTCCTATTGCAGAGGGCTTGTAGAAGGTACATGTAGCTCTTTCATCCTTGAATCAGAGTCTAGTGCAACATGGTAGCTTTGTTGCATTATCTCGATAAGAGGTGATTGTCGATGACATTGATAGAGGGGTTAGACCTTCAACCCCTAGAGCACAGTGCAATGAGGAGAGGGAACATGGACATGTTGGTGTTACTTCACACACACCTAGGATTTCTTTTTCCTAAGGTTATTCCTTGTTTATTAGTCACAATTAGTCATTATCCAGTCTCCTATATTTTAGGGGAGAATATTCCACCTGGAGAATATTCTCTTTCAGTTTACACTTCAGTTTGACTAGTTGAGTTGAGTTTAGATGTTGCATTGGTTTGATCACCATGCAACATTGGGATCATCACCATGCTAATTCGACCTTGCCTTGGTATCATCACCAAACTGGCACATTACCATTGATTCCCTGAGTTAACTCCTAACTACTCTCTTTTTAGTTAGTTAACTGAAGACTAGTTGACTAGTTAACTCAACTAGGTGGCAATTCACTCCCGTAACTACCTGAGAGACTATACTAGGTTGTAGTTCACTCCTGTAACTGTTGGCTTGTGTCTAGATCACTCTAGACCACCACTATGGTGCATTAGTTCACCCCCAGTGCACACTCATTGAGCTATACATAGTATATCATGTGTAAACTATTCATTATTCATAACAGTTAATGAGAATTCTTTCATTTCTTTCTCTCCTTCTTCTTCTTTCTCCAATTCTCTCTACAAATGTGTGTATTATTGTTTAACTAGATCTATTTTTTGTAGGTTCAACACATTTAAATGGTATCAGAGCTGACAGACTGCTAAGCAAAAGATACACCAAAATGTTTTGCAGGTACAAAAGATTGAAGACAACAAAAAGATGGATTCCCAAAAAGAATGCATTCTTACACCTTACAACTATTTTGCATGGAAGGAGAAAATAGCCATACATCTCTGAACCAAAGGTTTTTACAGGTTAACCTTGAATGCTTATATAGAACCGACACCAGCCATAGAAAAATCCAAGTATTTAAATCGCATGGATGAGGCACTCGAAACAATTTGCAGTCTAATTTCTCCCGATCTCCTTTTTGACATATCTTCCTGTAAGACTCCCAATGAATCCTGAACCATATTGGAAGGGATCTTTGGAAAACATGATGAGATGAGGGGATACATGCTGGAGGTGGAAATGCTCACATTGGATCCAAAAATCTTTGACAATATCCAAGATTTCTTTACAAAATTCAAGGATTTACTGTCGCAACTCAAAGATTGCTGGGTTGATAAATCGAAGGAGGAGAAACAAATGGTTCTAACCATTCTCTCCAATATTGGTCCTAAATTATATTTATTCATATCCACATTCCATTCTGTCAAATTTGCCTCTGGAGCCACCTGGAAGATGCCTTCTCTTGAGGACTTTATCGAAGCACTGACACAAGAGAAAACCAAGCTCATCAACATGGGCACAATCAAAGGCCCAAAGGCACATGCACTCACTGTCAAAGATGGAATCCACAAATATCAGAAATATAAAGATAAATATAAACAAAAATCTCATGCACATCCAAAGAAGGAAGGGTACACAAAACCCTTCACCGATGCCTCAGGATCCAAAGGGGAAAAGGGATGAAAAGGGGATAAATGCACGTAAGTTCACAAAGGATTCCATTTAGAATCTGCATGAATGCAAAAAAAATAGATCTGATGTCTCAAATACTTCAGAAAAAAAACCTTGGAGATCGGATCCCTGAGGGTGCCAAGAAGAAGAAGCTAGAAGATCCAAATTCCAAGAAAGGCAATTCTAGCCATGCCTTCATTGCCATCAACTCCTCCCTCGATACTTGGATCATTGATTCAGGAGCATCACAACACATGGTTGCCTCAAAAGTAGTATATTATTCTTTGGATGCATGCAAAGGTCCTCCCATTATGATGGGGGGAAACTCTTCTGTCGAAGTCACCGGCAAAGGAAGGATTGAAATCACTAACGAAATCTTCAAGAATGTGTTGCATGTTCCCAAGCTTTCTGTCAACCTTCTCTCTATGTATCAGATGATGAATTCCAGCACCAGAAATAAATTTATATTCACACCAAACTCCATGGACATCTCCGACATGCAAACCAACTCCAAGGTTGCTACTGGTGAGGTAAATCATCAGTCTATATTGTATACATTTTTTGAATTTATTGAACCTGATTCTATTTCACTGCTTACTCATGCTGATGAAAGTAGTAGGATATGGCACGAAAGGTTTGGACATTTGAATTTCAGATACATGCAACATATTAGCAAGCACAAATTGGTTGATGGTATACCAGACATCCATTTCTCCAAGGGAGTGTGTGAGGGATGTGTTCTCGGGAAACACCCTCAAGAAAAATTCGACAAGGGAAAGTCTCAGAGAGCCTCTGCACCTTTAGATCTGATCCACAGTGACCTTATGGGTCCTTTTCCACATCCATCGATTAGAAAAGTGAGGTTTGTTCTCATTTTTGTTGATGATTTCTCACATTTTACATGGATCTACTTTCTTAGGAAAAAATCTGAGATCTTTCAACACCTCAAAGATTTCAAATCCCTGGTTGAGACACAATTTGGAAAGAATATCAAAGTTATCTGAACTGATAATAGGGGAGAGTATGTAAATCATGAGATCCATAATATTTTCCATGAGGCAAGGATTCAGTTGCAACACATAGTTCCCTATACTCTGCAAGAAAACGGAGTTGCTGAGAGGAAAAACCGATATCTAAAGGAGATGGCATCTTGCATGCTACATGAAAAGTCACTACCACAGAGACTATGGGCCGAAGCACATAATTTTGTAACATACATCCAAAATAGATCTCCCCATATATCTGTCAAGGATAAGACCCCCTATGAGACTTGGAGTGGTCTCCAATCAGACGTGACCCACTTTAACATTTTCGGTTCATGTGCATGGGCCCAGATTCCCTCTGAAAAGAGGAAGGAACTTGATCCATAGAGAACTGAGTGAATTTTTGTTGGCTACCCCGATGGTGTGAAGGGATATCGACTTATTGATCTTTCCTCGGATCGGCTCATCATTGAGTGTAGTGTCCAATTTGAGGAAAGTGTCTCACATGTACCTCAACAGCCGCATGCAGACACCTTCACTCTTCCACCTGTCTGAGATGATGAACATGCACATGCCTACCCTTATTCAGATAAGATTTCTAATTCAGAGGACTCAGATGATTCAGATTCAGAGTCAGTGCAATTAGATGCAGAGTCAGAGCATCCAGATGCAGTTGTAGAGCCAGAGCAGAGGCCCAAGTGGGCACAAACCACTCTTCAGGATGCAAGGGATCTTGTTGGTGATCCAATCGATACTAGGACTCGATCTGATTTCGAGGAGCCTCATATTGCACTCACTACCACTGAACCATTGCCTTCCAGGCATATTTTCTTGGTTCAGTCTTCAAATCCATAGTCTTATGGCGAGGCTGCTGGAAATCCCTTTCGGGAATCCGTCATGCAGGAGGAGTACAAATCCCTCCTCGAGAACCAGACTTGGGATCTGGTTCCCCTTCCTTCTGGGAGGAAAATTTTTAGATGCAGATGGGTCTACAGGGCCAAGAGCACAACATATGGATAGATTAGCAGATACAAATCCAGGCTTGTTGCCAAAGGCTTTCAGCAGGTGCATGGTATTGACTATAATGAGACCTTCACTCCAGTAGAGAATATGGATTCCATATGATTGGAACTTTCCATTATGGAAGCCAAGGGATGGGAAGTTCATTAGATGGACATGAAGAATGCATTTCTTCATGGTGATCTCTCTGAGGAGATCTACATGGAACAGCCCCAGGGATTTATGCAGGACTCATCTTTGGTCTGTCGACTGAAGAAGTCACTTTATGGCCTCAAGCAGGCTCCGAGGGAATGGTATGCCAAGATGGACTCCTACCTGTTGTCATAGAACTTTGTACATTTTAAATCAGACCCGAATGTCTACATGCTCAGGATGGCTGATTCACTTCTACTTTTAGTTCTGTATGTTGATGATTTGTTGATCACCGGGTGCTTGACTTCAGCGATTGTTGCAGTCAAGAGGATTCTACATGATATTTTTTTGATGATAGACATGGGTCCACTACACTTCTTCCTTGGACTTGAGATCAGTCAGGATGCATCAGGCATCAAACTGTCTTAGGCCAAGTATGCACGAGATCTCCTTGAGATATTTCACATGACAGACTACAAGTCTGCTCTGACTCCTTTCCTATCAGGAGTCAAACTTGAGGATAGCAGGGAGACTCCATTGGTTGACAACACACTATACAAACAACTAGTGGGGAGCTTTTTGTATCTCACACACTCTAGACTAGACCTCTCATATGCATTTGGCGCAGTTTCTAGGTTCATGCAGGAGCTGCATGAGCTACATTGGAAAGATGTAAAGCATATCCTTCGATATGTATAGGGCACCATCACCTTTGGGATTCATTATGTAGCAGACTATACATTATATCTCATCGGGTTTACTAATTCTGATTGGGCTGGCGATAACACTGATCGCAAGTCCACATCTGGTTACTCAATCAGTCTTGGTTTCAGGCCTATCTATTAGTCGAGAAAGACACAAGTTGCCATTGATCTATCTTCAGCTGAGGCAGAGTACAGAGGGGTAGTTAACATAACCATTTAGGCTATGTGGCTACAACATTTTCTCACCGAGTTGGGAATTCAGTTTCATTGGTCGATCGTCATTTGGTGTGACAACTAGTTCACTCTGAAGTTTTGCAGAGATCCGTTCAGAGGAAGCAGAAAAAGCACATCGATATCCACATGCACTACATATGGGACTTGGTACATAAGGGGATCATCGACTTACAGTTTTTTCCTTCAGTAGAACAGACAACAAACATCTTCACCAAGACGTTCACTGAGTAGAAGTTTCATTCTCTACGAAGTCGTCTTGGAGTGAAGGACGCAGTTGAATAGAAACTGTAGTTCTTCTTTTTACATACATTGTACCTTGAGGGGGCCGGCGGGGGGGGGTTTCCCATGAGGTTTTCCCTCTTTCCTCACTTTTTTTCATTGTATCTTTTGTATTTGGGTACCTAACATGGCCTCATTGCCGTGACCCACTCTTTATTTTCACCATAGTGATGTTCAGGGGGGGTGTTGGAGTTACTTCACACACACCTAGGATTTCTTTTTCCTAAGGTTATTCCTTGTTTATTTGTCACAATTATTGATTATCCAGTCTCCTATATTTTAGGGAACAATATTCCACCTGGAGAATATTCTCGTTCAGTTGACACTTCAGTTTGACTAGTTGAGTTGAGTTTAGATGTTGCATTGGTTTTATCACCATGCAACATTGGGATAATCACCATGATAATTCGACCTTGCCTTGGTATCATCCCCAAACTGGCACATTACCATTGATTCCCCGATTTAACTCCTCACTAATCTTTGTTCAGTCAGTTAACTGAAGACTAGTTGACTAGTTAACTCAACTAGGTGGCAGTTCACTCACGTAACTGCCTGAGAGACTAGACTAGGTGGCAGTTCACTCTCGTAACTGTTGGTGTGTGTCCATATCACTCTATACCATCACTATGGTGCATTGGTTCACCCCCATTGCACATTCATTGAGCTATACAGAGTATATCATGTGTAAACTATTCATTATTCATAACGGTTAATGAGAATTCCTTCATTTCTTTCTCTCCTTCTTCTTTCTCCAATTCTCTCTGAAAATATGTGTATTATCATTTAGCTAGATCTATTATGTGTAGGTTAAACACATTTACAGTACATAGCAGTCGTCCATGTGAACCTCACAGATGCTCGATTTGCAGGAAGACTTGCTATGGGCCTATGTAGGCCAGTGGACAATATAGCTTCATGGATGAAGTTAGTATCTTAACCATCTCTATATTTTTCATTGTTATATATTTATATAGTATTTTGTGTATTTATTTCGATATATTATTATATGATGTTTTGCAGTTGCTACACTCGTATAGAATACCCTCTACTCCAATAGATGCATCATTGTTTGTCTCCACCACTGATGTAGTAGTAGAGGAAGATTTTTCATTCAGTGTACCCATACATAGGTATGTGTCACATTTGATAAATTCACCATATTTATTTCTTTATTTTTTGGCATCCTCAAATTTATAATGTTCTTGTGTTTCTACAGGTTATGGGACCAGGTGGTTTCGAGCAATGTCCACCTGGGATGGAAAAGTCACATGTGTCACAAGTATCGTGTGTAGAGTTAAGTCTATTTTAAATCTAAATTTTGTCGTATTTATGTTGTTGAATTTTACTATTTGGTACTAATAACAATATTATTAATATGTATGCAGGCTATTGATATTTTTGCTAGATATAATACTAGTCCAGTCCTTGGGCACCCGGGCACAACTTCTAGGTTACCTTACGCCAGGCCAAGGGATATGCCATCACTTGTATATCCCATGGGGGTGCATCGTCGCCCACCCCCAGATTCTTTCTTATTCCATGCATCCTATGTGGATGCACCCATAGGCCACCCATTCGCACCACCTCTTCCATCGCATCCATCCATAGTGGATGAAATCGTATGCCAGCTAGCCCCGCCACCATTTCCATCTGCGCCATCCACTGAGGCTTCCACAGTAGATGTTTCCTTGAGGAAGGTTGTACAACTGAGCGCTCTACTTGCCAATGACTCTCCATCGAGGATCGAGATATTCATGGTGATATAATATGTTCATGATAAATTTTTATGTATCATGAATGGAATTGATTTTATTCATATTTTTTTAAATTTCATGATTTGATCCTTGTAACTGATGCAGGGTGGAATCACTGAGAGATTAGGGTCATGGAGGAGGGTAACACCCTCATGATTTTCAGTACCATCTGCGGTGAGTTGTCTTATGTTGAATTACAAAGTATCATTTTGTAAGTCTTTTAATTCACTGCGAATTTTTTTTATAACAATGCTTTTTCTTTGTGCAATCTTCGTAGTGAAGAACCACACCTAGGCACAAAACCACTCGAGGTGCTTATTTGAGCAAGAGAAGAAATATTGATTTTCAGGATGCTCCTAAGGGTGGCTAGGGTGGAAGTGGTCAACTAGTGACCATTGACTACCATTTTGTACCTAGGTCACCATATGGTTGTTTTTTTATGTTAGGGAAGTTGTTGTCATTTTTTATATTGGGAACAAGGTGACATTTTGTAAAAAATGTACAATTTAGACGATGTTGAATACACACACACACATTTCATGGCACATTTTTTATGAATCTCATTGTTTCTGCATTTTATGTTGATGAATGTATGGATTTTATGTGTATGAATGTATATGAATTTATTTAATTTGATTAACTACTTTTTAAAGTGTTAAGGAAGTCAATGTAAGTATGAATAGTTCATTTTTTCTATAGTGATTATAAATACTTGCGTTGCACATTAAAAAACATCTTATGGTGGAAAATATTGCTAATTGCTAAATCCATACACAATTAATGGTTCTCATTACCTAAATTTGACAAAAGACTGAAGTCCCATCCTAGTTAAGACTCCAGGAACCAATAATAAGAATCATGTAGGATAAAATAATCACAATAGAAATAAAAGAGTTGAAACCTCACATTACTCTATCCAAAATGAAGCATGATTCATTATAATGGAAATCACAACATGTTACAAGGGTTTCTTAAAACAAAATCAACACATAAAATATTAGTGCACAATAAAGCCTCACATCAAATGAAAATATACATCAAATACTCCATTAAGCTTCCCAAAATGTTTTACAACAGAGAGAGAGAGAGCTCTTATTTATAGAGTGAGTCTCTTCTCTTATACAATAAAATATTATTATATGCTAACTAAATCCATGACAAGTCAAATAAGTATTATGATAATGAATTAGTTAGATCTCTCCTCAATCCATGGTTGACCATGTTATAACATGTGGACATTAGCCTCTCCAAAGAAATTCTCCCTCATCCAAACATAGTAGTAGTATGCACCAAATAATGCTCATGAAGGGGAAACACCACCAAAAATAGGAGTCAATCCAATTCATATGCCAAGTGTCCACATGGAATGTTCCCTCCAAGAATGTCCATGCATGCAACCTCTCCACATGTGTGAATTCTAAGGTAGCCAACTCCATGGATGAATATGCAAGATGCCAAGTGGATGGAGAATCCACAACAAAGTGTGCGATCAATGCTTATCCTTTCCTTGCATTTCCTTTCCTTGCCTTTCTTTCTTATCCTTTCCTTGCCATTGCATTTCCTTGCATTCCCTTACCTTTCCTTGCCTTTCCTTTTCTTTCCTTTCCTTTCCATGTAATGTGTTTTCTTAACTTGCCATGCCATGCCTTGTCTTTCCATGCCATGCCTTACCTTTCCTCGCCCTGCCATGCCATGCCTTCCCACACTCTTCACAGGTCCAAATGGCCTATCAAACAGGTAAGGGTGAATGCCTGATGGAAAGTCCCAATTATACCTACTCCCGTTTGGTGTAGTGCTTCTAACGAGTGTGTGGACCTCGTTATCGCTCAAAATTGAAATTAGAAAAAGAGGAAAGACAATGAACTATCCCCCAAAGAGTTATAATTAATCCTAAGACTAATCTAACTAAAAGAAAACTAATCTGATCTAATTACTTCTAACCTATCCTAGGAGCAAAACTAAAAGAATGACTACAGTGAAAAATAATACCATCAGAACTAGAAATAATTTATATATGCTAATGAAAAGTGATAATAATAATTCTATATATACATAGACAATTAGTTGTACAATGAATTCATAACATTATTTATGTACTCATAAGGAAACATGTGACAACATGAACATATAGAACAAAGTGAAGAAATAGTTCATACAACAAAATTCTATACTACTTAGACAGAAGACAAATGCACAAAGAATAGTCTCATATACATTCATCAAAGCCACAAATTTCTGAAACGCATCTTGCTCTTTATTCCCTTAGCAATAATAGTACCATATTTCATTTACAAAGGGAAAAATTCCCCTCTTACATTCAACAATATCTCTTTTATAAAATAAGAGAGACTCATTAGCTCTCATGGTTGTTTGTTTTGTTTTCCCCTAATTCCTTTTACATTTAAAAAAATTAATATAAAATATTTATAAATGGAAGTTGAAGAGTCTCCTAGGTGCTTATTTTATCCCTTAGGAAGTTCATAAATGACATTCATTTGCAAATATTAATATCCCTACTTGTTGGCAACATATTCTATTCCTTGAGATTTCCTAGGTGTTTCTAGTGTTTTCCTGTTGATTAAGATCTTATGATATTCTTCTCCTCTGTCTCAACTTTCCATTAAGCTATATTATGATTGATTTCAATGTTTGTAGCTTGAGATATGATTGTTTGAAGTTTTCATTTCCCATTCTTCAACAAAATTCAAGTTTCTTCAGTGTTTTTCATTTTCGAACAATTTTCTCTCCCAATTTTCCAACACTTACAATCCCATCCTATTATTATCTCTTCCATATTTCCATCAAGCCATCCTGGGTATGATTTCGTTTCCCCTAGCCTCGGATATGGTTGTTTGAAGTATGCACGACCATTTTTGCCCCCAAATTCATGGTCTATTTTTTCTGCATTTATTGATGTCTTCTATCACCTATCCAACCTAGATGGCTCTACCACTGCATTCCTCTATCTGATACCTTTCCAACGAGGTATCATGGTCTCAATCATGACACATGCAACCCAAGTTATGCTCATTTGGAAATCATCATTCAGTAGTCATCGATCATACATGTGGGTGAATCTGGGCCATTGATCCCGATACTACAAACATAAATCCCACACGCATAAGAAATTTCAACACTTAGTGATTTAAATGGTTTTATCCCCTATAGACAGTTTGAATAAGAACATAGGTGGGCATATGAGACAAAACCAGTACACAAGCATTTTATGTGGAAACCAAACTGGGAGAAAACCACATAATTCTTTCTTATATATCAAAATATTACATTCATAGGAAGCACCAACTTCCAAATTCTCCAGCTCCAACCAGAAGTAGGCTACAACCCCCTGATTTACAGGCTCCAACCTAAAGGAAGTTCCAACTCCCTGTCTTCTCCGGATCCAACGGGAAGGAGGCTACAACCCCCTTTCCTTTCCCCTTAATTCCTCCCTTAAATACAAGTTTAGACTCAACCTATCATTGACACTACCACTGATAATCAAACTTTCACTGATAATCAACCTTTCATCCAACTTGTCACTTTCCTTATCACTGTCTATGTCACTTTCACTATCACTGTCACTGATACTGATATCTCATCATCAATATCATCATCAAATAAAACTATATCCACTCACATAGATCATATACAAAGATCATCAATCATGTTCTAAGATATGCGTGTCATACCATCCATGTAACAAGAATGTGCAAGATCCATAAACCATGTGCCAAGATATATCTCAAACAAGTGCCATAATATCCATCAACCATGTACCAAAATATGTGTCATAACATCCAAGATATGTACTTCAAACATATTCATCCATGTTCCAAAAGGGCCTCCAAGACATGCCTCAAGAATCTACCAAAAAAATAATGTATATACCTCAAACATATTCCATGACATCACTAATATGTGCCTCAATCATGTGCTAAGATCACCATTACATATACCAAACTAAATACCAAGATATATCTCTAATAATGTACCATAACATTACCAAGATGTACGTTATCATGTACCATCATCATCAAGACATGCCTTAAGCATGTCTAAAAACACCAAGATACAAACCCCAAAAACACATAGAGAACCATACCATAACATACCCTCATACCTTCTTTGCATTCAACAACAACAGAATAACATCTTCATCAAACTTTACCTTAGTCTCACGGGACTAGTTTTTGGATTAGTCACAAACCCTAACTTTCAACAACTATAACTCTATACTTGTAATGAATAAATGTTTCAAACTTGTACCCAATTATATTCAACATCTTCTCTGAAATTATTCCAAGTTTCACTCCTTGATTCAGCCCTAAAAAGGAGCTATAGCGAAAATGGCAGACCTTTCTGAATTCTGGACTATTTTGGAGAGAGAACTTGTAGAGCATGCCACACGCTGAATATTTTATATGTAGTTTTGAAACTTGCACACAACATACTCAAAACTGTACTCTTTACAATGAAATTGGTCTCATAGAATTTGTATCCTCTATTAATAAGTTGTGATATTTTTTCTCAGAACACCTGTTTGAGACTAGTTTTAGGAATAGTAAAAAACCCTATCTTCCACAGAGTTTATCTCCAAAAATTCAATGACCCAAAAGCTAAATTTTTTACCGCAGGTACCTTGACATGTCTTCTCAATAGTCTCCAAGTTTCACTATCTGAGTCATTCTATAAAAAACGTTATAGAGAAAATGGTAAGATGACCTTTAAATAACATACCATAGAACACATCATCACAAGACTTCATCCTCCCTTGGAATTTAGCCCATCTTCACTTCATCTTCCCCCTGAAATTTACCTCAGATCTCCTTGATTACCTTAAATAAAAATTGCTTGAGTTGATGTAACAAATGAACTCCTAAGTTCCTTATTTATACTAGATCTAGCACCCTCTTTTTAGGGATGACTTGACCCAAATAAAATAAAATTATTTTTTAATGATTATTCCACTAGGGATGACTTTACCAACAATATCCTTAATATTTATTTTAATATTCATTGCAACGGGTCCAACTTGTAACTTCTTTTTTTCCACAACTTTTCTTCTTTTAATTAATTTGGGGCCGACTTGTCACTTCTTGTTACAATTTTTTTGGGTTTCTTAACCATACTTCAAAGCTTCCATATTCAAGAGGGAATATCTCCTCAACTGTGAAGAACCACATGGCATTCCACCTACCATTGAAAATGGCATGATGAGGATTATTCATCTATGAGGGTTTTGCTTACATTTACAATGTCCTTCACACTCTTTTTCTTCAAACTAATTCTGGCTTCATGACCACACCTTTGGGGCTTCTTAACCACTTAACCATATTTCCAGGGCTTCTTGTAAAATTCTTCAAAGCATCTTCCCATGAGGGCCATGCTTAGAGATACACCATAAGGGGACCACTTTGGATGCTTCTCCAAATACTTTCATCTCTTGGAATTCTTCTAGGGTTAACATCAATGACAATTAACTTTCCAATAGGTGTATGCACACTCTTGCTCACACTCCACTCCACACTCCCAATGATGATAAGGTACACTCTAGTCCACACTCCCAACTAGGATAAGGTACACTCCACTCCACACTCTCGACTATGATAAGGTACACTCCACTCCACACTTACTCTCGACTCCACACTTACTCTCGACGATGACAAGGATTAAAATAATAATATTTCTTATAAGGTGCACGCTTCTACAAATAATAATAAAATATTATCCAAATAAAATATGTTAAGTCATGGTTGTGGAGGTATGTCGTCGGGGGTTTGGTTTTGGTAAATGGTAAAACTTTCTGGTAACTTCCATCGACGACAATAACTCACACTCTATATTTTTCATTCTCAACAATCAACTCCATGTGACCCATTAAATATTAAATTAATGCCATGCTTGGTGGGTGCACATTTCCCCATAAATATTAGTAAAACAACCCTCCTAAAATTAAATATTAAATGGCATGGTCATCGAAGTCCTTCCTAAAATGAGGGAAGTGTGTCTTAGTCGTTGACTTTGCATGGGAATTGTTATAAATCACATGTGAGGGCCAATGGGGATGGACTTGAGATGTTACGTTAGATTTTGGTGAGTGAGGGAGAAATTAAAAAGGATGAATTAAAACTAAATCAAAAGAGGAAAACTAGAATGAGTATGTACAATTTTAGGGTTTAGGGGGCTAAAAAGGAAAAAATGAAATGAAAATTATAAAGAAAAAAGAAAATGAACATATATAGAAAAAAAAAAGTTAATTTAAATGAATATATATATATATATATATATATATATATATATATATATATATAACAATAATAATATGTATATAGTAATAGAATTAGGTCAAACATAATAAAATAAAAAATAAAAAAAAATAAACAAATAAATTGCAAATGGATATTTTTATAAATTCCTGAAAACAATATGAAAACATGTTTTTTTCGATTTTACACTAAGCAAGTAATCAACAATGAAACAAACGTGCACAACACCCACGAAAAGAGGTATAAAACTGTATTTTATTTATTTTTACTTTGTCGCATTTGTCCTTCTTTCTGCATGTTCTATTTTTTTCAAACATGTCACAAGTTTTCATGTAGGATTTGTACTAAGTTTTTTTCAGGTGCGTGGCCGATCGCATATTGTTGCTAAATTGATTTTCAAAAATCACAAAAAATTTTGAAAAGACATGCCTTAGTGACTGCTTGATGGAGTTGATTCTCGTCCTACACATCATGGCATTTATTGTTACACAACAACCATTTATAAACCCATTTGTGTCATGAATGTCTTCCTCCATGTCTCCTTCAAAGCAGCTTGGTCATCCCCGCGTTGAAGCCCATATTCCATTGAATTATCCTTCATGACTTCGTACACGCCTATCTTTCTAAGTCGCATACACCTCTTTAGATTTTTTAGTTCAGTTTTCCTTGTCAATAAAACTATCCATCTCCCTTTCCATGACTACATTGTTTTGCCATACACATTGTTACTACTGAGATCTTTTCATTTATAGTCCTACCACTCTTTTTATCAGAACATGTGTTCATTGATGTGGGATTCCTTAAGGCCCACCTTTCAATAAGTCTTGCCCCCATCGACCTCAACACCTTATCTAGGATATAGAATAGAGTCCATTTTGAGTACCTGGAGGCTTGCATGCCTTAATGGAAAGTTCTCTCGCTGATAATCATGGGAATACATCAATGTCCCTTGACTGTCAGATTTTTCAAGTGGCTCGACATCATCTCATTCATTTGCAATTTGCAATATGTACTTGAGTACCTTGGCACTCATTGAAATCAATGATGAGTTTCCTCGCATTGGTTAACGACATTCATCATTGGTCGGTAATCCAATGACTTCTTTTCATGCTCAACATCGACACATTCATTCACATGATTAGAATTGTACCATAAATTTTAGCAGCGGGAGAAGACTATACACTTTTTCATGACTCTATCAACAGTTACAACAACATGAATTCAGCCATATGAGAGTAACACAGTTCCACTTTCATACTTTCTCTTTTCCATGATTCATTCAGTAGCAGTTCTGATTCCTTCACTTCACATTCTATGATCTAGCCGACAACAGTCGCAGCTACAACAACAGTCACTTTTCGCATGATCCTGCAACAATGACATCTTCCATGCTCTAGCAGTCGCATCAGCCATATTCCTATTGCATAGTTCATCAACATTTTGGGTAAGTGGAGGTATGTTATTTTCTAAACTTTAATGATGTAATTCCTCAACTGCTAGCAATGAATAATTTGGAAAATTCTCTCACTCAGTTCCCTTTCCTTTTCACATCTATGACTTATGCCAC
>JZKD02S1673869.1:218678-230195 GCA_000966675.3 Picea glauca
TATATATATATATATATATATATATAAGTAGATATTACACCCTAGGTCTTCGCCAGAACACACTAGGTAACAAATGGTTTGTTTATATAATACAAATTAGTTTATCCATGTAACAATGTATTTACCTCATGTAAAAAAAATATCTAATGTGAATTAGTTTTCCCCTACAATAAAAATAAATATCTAAAGTAATTCTATGGGAAAACCATGGGGATAAACCGCGAGAAATACCATGTGGTTTTGCAAAACCATGGGAAAAATGAACATAAATAAAAACAAAAATAAATAAAAATAAAAATGAAATAAACTAAAAATATATACAAAAATAAAGAAAAATAAAATTAAATAAAATTACAAATTAGAAAATTAATCCAATTACACAAGTCAAGGTTCCATGCCCCTCATGGTTCCACCTATCAGGGCTCCATACCTAGGGGATGGAATTAGGAAAAATGTGTATATGGTAGGATTTAAGAAACTAGGCATCATGGAGAGGAGCTAGGTCATATAGCAATGAGAAATATTGTGATTCCACTGCGATGAAGGGAAGGCGATGAAGGAAGAAGAACACACTTCATGTGATGAATTAACGTCACAAGTAGAGACAAATGGAAAAAATAGATCGACGCCAACTGAGCACACGACACATGTCAGTCCGATCAAAATGCACATTTCAGAGGATGGACATGCCAAGATCACGAGAAGTGGGAATACATATTGGTCAAGGAAAATTTCCTTACATAATACCACTATGCATGATACAAATGCGATAGATAGAGAACATGCATCAGCAGATGACACACCAAGGACTTACAACCAAGAATATGAATGGGATTTTGTCCTGGGTTTTGGCAAGAGGTAAGATTAAAAAGGACCCAATATAGATCAATCTGAAGAGGTTCATGGACATTCTTGTGAGAAAGGTGGATCCGTCAGCCTTGGGGGATTTGGACCCCGAGGCAACTGCAAGCCAATGTAATTCATTTCTCGATAAAAATAATCCTAGAAAGAATCAAGGTCAAGGTTGTGGATAAGGATCAACAGATTCCCCCACATGAATCTCGAGGCTGGAATGATCACAATAATTAAGTGGCCCTGCAAACCTGCTACTGCAACACAACAAAATGTGATCAGTCATGCACTTAAAAGGAGCCTCACTAATACTTCATAAATATTATATTCCCTACCTTTAAGCCAATTTATAAGAGAGAGTTGGGTTTATTCAACGATAACATGGTGGATATAGGTGAGTTTCCTAAAACTATAGGTTCCAAGTATCAACTCAAAAAAAGGATCAATGATTGTGCAATTTAGAATTAGAGTTTGAAACAGAAGATTATGATCCACATGTGAAAGTATAAAAGTTGAAGACCTTAAGCATAACATGTTAGCAAGAGAATGAAGAATTTGAATTAGTCAATTAAAAAAATCATCAACAAAAAACTTGTTCAAGATATGCAATAGAACACCAAACCTTGCATCCACATAGGATCATCAATCACTTAGGAATAAACAAAAGGTCTGAAGACAACATGTCAATTACATCATACAAATGTCAACAAAATAACATAGGTCAATAATTATCATGAAGACATTTGAATTCATAATATCGAAAGGAATAATGAATACCCATCAAATACAATTTTCATTCAATATTAAACCCCCAACTCCCTCAAGGTAGGAAAATAAATAACATTAGGCTCAAGCAGTAGAGGATTATGCATTAGGGATGGAAATTTAGTAGGGGGGGCCTTTCCTTTCACTTTTAAAAGAAAAATTAAATGGGGGTTGTTTTGGACTCAACAAATGATGACACAATGGAAGAACCAGTTATCGCTACCAAAAGAAGTCTAGGGCCTTTACTTTAAATATAAATTTTAAATATAAGTTCAACAAATTGCAGAAAATTTTTCAAAAATCATGGGTGCCATAATGACGGCAAATTTAAAAAATATATAAATATTTCTAGTACTTGTACTCTAACACAGATTTTTCAAAGAGACAAATAGTGAGGTTAATTATTTTACTGGATGCACACTTTAGATTGGTTTTGGTTTGGCCATGGGTTTTCACTTTTTAAAACAAACAAAAATCTACATAAGTGTGTTCCTCATATCTATTTTCTCGGCATTGCTTCACTACTAACGAGCATCCATAGCCTCGATGAAGTTGCCTCGGTACCATACAATCATGACCCTCCTACCATTAGGTGTCCATAGCCTCAATAAGTTTGCTTGTACATCCCACACTATTAATAGTTCTTTCAAATTCCTTGTTATTTCATAATATGCCCACCCTTTTAGATTTTAGATACAGATATGCATATGCACATAGGGTGTGAAGGAAGCGAGGTGATATAAGATTTTCTTTGATTTGTTCAATAGATGTTATGCATTTTATTTTAACCCACAGGTCTCCCAAAAACCATCATATTATGGGCCATTTTATTAATTTGAAGTGGATGGAGCTCAAAGAAAAAGGTAGATAGAAACTTTCTTATACTTATGGATTATCACGACATGCTCAATAGGAACGTGTTCAACCACAACTATTATTCCATACCCACAACTAAGAACTTCATGAATGCACATTTAAATACATCATCCCATGCATCTTATGAATTGTAAAAAAAATTCTTCAGTATGTGACCAGAAATGAACCAACCCCTCACTCAAATTTAAAGAGTAATCTACAAGGAAAACTAGGGAGTTAAATCAGCTCATGGAAATACCAACATTCAAATCAAAAGATGGAAGGAACCTGTACAAGAAGAAAGAAAGCACTAAAACTGAGTCGGATTCATGAAAAATAAAATTAAACTAAAAGGAATATAAAGCTAGGATGTCAATTGTCAAGGGAATAAAAATTGGATGAAAGATAAGAAGAAAATCCAGTAGAAAGTAATAATTTCAGGTTAGAAACAATGAAATCTTGGAAATTATTCTAAGGGAAATAATCATTTAATAAATGTTAACCATTCAATATCCAACCCAATAGAAATATTCTCAAGGTAAAGATTTGCAATGAAGAACAAGCAATATTATGAGAATCGACAATCTAATGGAAAATATTTGTGACACAACCCTCCAATCCAATCATCACATACAATTTTCCTTTCATTTATTGCAGCAAAACAATCATCTGAGAATCTATCAAAATGGATTAATGTAGATACTCAATCAAAATAGAGTTTCAAAAACCAATTACATGAAACATTCCACAAACCCATAAGCTCTTAGATTTAGTGACATAAGCAAGCCCTTTGCATATTTGAAAATGGTGAATGTTTCAATAATATAAATTACATTTCATATTTCACCAGATTATCACTTTTCCTCTACTATAGAAGATAATCATTAACCGCAAATATTCAAATAATTCAACATGATGAGGCAAAGAGGAGACAATACAGTATTGGAGGTCATCAAAATAGTCATTAAAATTACTCCAAACATCAACTAGATTAGAAATCAAAGTGGGAATATATGAATGAGAAATTTTTTATGATCAGCTGCTGAGTTGATGGCAATATTGGTTGATTAAAAATGTTGTAAAAAAATATGAATAGCCAAGCTTATATTAACACTTCCCTAAATTTCCTTCATTTCCTTAAAAGAAAAATTTTGAATTGTTGGTTGTACAAGCCATTTCCCAACCTGCATATGAGAAGAGAATGGTGTGATCAGTTATTAGACAGTTTGGGAAAAACTCTTTCCCTGGATGACTAACTTATTAAAAATAAATTAGACTAAAAAGAAAAGTAAAAGATCAAAATTAAACTAATCTTAGGTAAAACATGCTAAGCTAATGTAAACTTAAACTAAGTGGGATGTCATAAAACTTATGCAAATGCAATGTTGTCATCAAGTATTCATATGTTGTTCATTCAGTCAAATATCACAGCCTTCTTCCTGAGATACAAGAACTTTGTGCTTTTCCCACACTAGTCCCTTTAACATTAAGCTCAGTGCAATTGATTGTTGAGAGATTTGGATCCTATAGACATTCCATCTTATTCCTGTAGTAAGAAACAATTAAGTTAAAAAATATGACCATAAGACTTCAATTCCACCTATCTTCTAAAGATACTAGTCCACCAACAAACCTTAGTCATAAAAATACGATTCAAAGATTTTCAACATTGCACCCCAATGTATGTGCTTTCTCTGACTATTGGTGACAATGATGTGAAACATTGTATGATTATCTTTATCCTTGTGAGAGGAAAGAGGAAATCATCATGAAAATGGAGCAATTAAGATATTATGGAAAGGCGCAAATGATCTTAGGTCACATCCTATATGGATTGACTTCCCCAACTCAAATGAAAGATATAATTATGAATGAAGTGATTAAGATCGTATTTCTAATAGGTGATAAGATTGACATGATGGGAAATTCCATGAAACTGATATTGAAGTTCCCAAGAGTGTTACAAGTAGACAAATTATGCATTTAACTTCCTTGAGATTACATGTCGCATAGAATGTATAGAAAATAAAATAGAAAAGAAGAGTGTGTAGCTTGTCTCTCTACTAGATAGGTTTTTCTCTGAAAATAATGAGACATATAATCTGGAAAACAAAATCAGCAAGATCATGAGTACGAGGGATCAAATAGAAGATATTTCAAACTAACCCAAACAATGATTATTATTTTTTATTAAGAATAAACTGATTTTGGGTTCAAGGAATGCTAAAGAATGTGGGGCCCAATATATTGACGAGTTACAACTCCCAATGAATTCACATCTTGAAAATGATTACCATGGTTGAGATTAAAATAGATGTTAAGAACTCAAAATTAAAATCCTTAGAAGTTGCATGGATGTATTCCATTAGGGTATTTACAACTCCAATGATTTGGATGATTTCAACATGATGATGTAAGTGAGACATTATTAAGCCATGATAAAAATCAGATCATCGAAGAATGTGACAAGACTGAGTGACTCAAGATTATAAAATCCAAAGGATGGAAGATACTCTACATGAAAATATCAAGTATGAAATTCTCATGATTGAGAGTGCCACGATTGAGTCTTTAGTCAACTAGTGAGCTGGGAAGTAATTTTATGAAAAAATATATCAACAAAAGATTTAAATAACCATGTTGTCTAGAATGTCAAAACATGCTTCCGAACAATGTAAAGGAATATTTGTTTGTTGTATGTGTGTGAGATGAAACTTGGATGAAGAAATATGTAAGATGAACGATGAAAATCCTCCCTGAACAGAGAATACGACATGTGTAGCCAATGCCTAGAAATTAAAACTAAAGGTGTTGTAAGAAAATAACTCAAACGAGAAATCATCCAAGCTCACTATGAAAAGAAAGACTATAAAAAAAATTATGTTAGCTAAAAGTAATCAAAGAAAAGAGTCAATCAGAAAGAAACCATTTGAAAAACTACAACACCAAGGAAAAATAATCATCTAAAGAGATTATGAGGAGTTGGAGTGACTTGGATTTCATATGGACAAAAAACTAATATTCAAAATTTAAATTCAGTGTGTATAGGACAACAAGATCAACACTTCTAAAGAAATTTGTAACATCTCTCTCTTGCACGCACTGAGAAAACTTGTTCTTTGAGGACACTTGCTTACAAGTGATCTAGATTATTATATGATTGGTCGTTTGATTATGATTATGAGATATTATGGATTTGATGATATGTTATTTGGTTGTGTTACATAGACAGGTGATATTGACTGGGTTCTCCTGAGTGTACAGGACTTTGGACCTCAAGGATGCAGAGGCATAGATGAAACCCCTTGTACTCCAGATCGAGTCAGGGAGTGGACTGTTGGGTTGAATATTATTGATGTGACATATGTACATATCATTAGATGTTATGATGATTGATTATTATTGCTGACATGATTCGTTTATGGATGCAGGCTGATGATAGCTTACCAACCAGAATCACATGTGGAGTACAGGGTCAAGCAGGACAACCAGACACTTTGAGGGAGAGGTGTGGTAGCAGCCTTGCCACAACCTACTATCACTCCTGCCATGGCTCGAACTGTAGGTTAATGATTACCTAGTTCGAGAAGACCCACAATGATGTGAGGGCAGACTGTGATAGTCGCTTATGATGATTCTAAGGGGCACGCAATAAGGCATGGGCCTTATTCCTTAGAGGCCCTTAGTCTCCCACAAGATCACCTGGAG
Source organism: Picea glauca (assembly GCA_000966675.3). NCBI lineage: Eukaryota > Viridiplantae > Streptophyta > Pinopsida > Pinales > Pinaceae > Picea > Picea glauca. The sequence goes on from JZKD02S1673869.1 coordinate 224,859, forward strand.
GATTATTTACTCTAGGGGTTTGATGTCTACCAAGTCAGTCAAGAGGCGAGTGGCATCCTTGGAGCACGTAGTGCATCCTGAAGGGCACGTCGCACAAGGAAAATGAAAAGAGGCAAGTGGCACCCTTGGAGCACCTAGTGTGTCCTGAAGGGCACATCGCGATTTTAACTGGTAAGTGAATAAACCTAGAGAGACTTAAAATTAATGATGTGTTAAGTAAGATTAAAAACAATTTTTCCTAATAAAAATGTCACCCAACCTAGTGAAATTAAAATCTAGGTCTAAGTAGAACATGTCGTAAAAAAATAATAAGAAGAACAAATAAACATGTAACAAGAAGGGGGGTAAGAAATTCAAATTTATTTATTAAAGTCAAAATTATAATGGAGGATTAACATTTTAAAAAGGGAAAGGGTTGTTTTTATCTATTTTTGCTAATTTAATTTTAGTTAAAAAGAAAAGAGGATAAATGGTTGTTTCATCTACACTTGATAAATTAATTTTTAATTAAAGAAGAAAAAGGGTAAATGGTTGTTTTATCTACACTTGCTAAATTGATTTTTAGTTAGAAAGGAAAAAGAGGGAAATTTAAAAGAAATAGGAAACTTAAAGAAAAAGGGGAAACCTAAAAAGGGGGGGAAACCTAAAGAAAAAGATGAATGTCTAACTTAGTATGAAATCTTGCCTTGGGAACTTGCTATTTATGAACTCAACTAGGAATTAAGTAAGGAGTAAGTCATTTAAGATTTGTAAGGGAATATTGGGACACCAAGGAGCATTTTTAAGAATGCTTTTAGGTGGGTGAGGGAAATAGGAATAATTAATTATTTAATAAAATTATTTTTCTAGTGCAACTAGGGGATTGGGCGACGTGTACGGGGGAGGTTTTTCCTAATTAATTAAATGAAAAAGGAATTTAATGACAATTTGGGAAAATAATTACTTGAAAACTCTATAAAAAGGATGGAGGAGGAGGAGTAGGGATCTCATCTTTTTGTGAATGTTACGCTGCTGAATTTTTGTCTTAATTGAACTTCTCTTGTGGGAGTTGGGATACCCAGCTCGGGTAACGAGTTGTAGCTCAACCTTACAAGATGAGATGGGTGCTAGTAGTTCTCTGGTATTGTGTGTGTGGCCCCTTTGTGGCTTGGGGGGCTCAGGGGGAAGAAGAGTACCCCTAGTGTTGGCTGGGAGGTACCAGTGAGGTCACATCGATCGACAAGCGGGAGCTGGACAGAGCACGCGCGAGACAACAACTCGAAGCTTTCGCATTTGGCTATGATATGCATGCGTATATTTTTGAATCGTAGTTTAATATTGTTCCTGCACTTTCAGTATTGTACTTCTATTGTGTAAAGATTATGTTTTATTCAGCATTTTCTAATCAAAGAACTTAAAGTCATCCCAGTCTTATGTTCATTGTATTTTGAATTGATTCCCTTGGCAAACCCAAAATTTGATTGCTATGACTTCTCTGTGTTTGTTTTATTAATTATTATGAATAAATTGTGCTTTTCCCTTATCCCTTTAGTTATTAGTCTGTTCTTGAGCAGTCGGCCAGGAGCCGAATCGATGGTCGTCACTACGATGTTTAAAGACCTATAGATTCAATGCCCTGCTTTCCTGTGCACGGATAATAAGTGAAGTATAAATTTCTCCCACCTATCTATACCTTACTTATCTTGGTGTTTTTCTTTTTTGATTGATCTCTAATCCTTGTGCCCTCCTTGTGAATGACTATCTCTGTGTTTTCTTGATTGACTATCTCTGCATTTATTTTGAATGATTACCTATTCCTTTCCTTGAATGACCAACTCTACGTTTCTTGGAATGTTAAACTTTGCGTTGAATGATTAATCTTGCGTTTCTGTGATTGAGTACCACTTTGTTTTGATTGGTAAATCATCTAATCTCTGTGTTATATTACTTACCACTGCGAATTATTACTATACATTTTTTTTTAATTGCTTACACTTGATAATCTCTGCATGTTGAACATTGGACCCCAACGTTTTGAGTGGGAAAAATCTCTGTGTTTTTTTTGTGAACCACGATTTACCCAGTTTGATGAACCATGAATTTAGCAGCGATTTCATTGTTGTTGTACCTGCGTTTTTGATGAACCACAACTTACCAACGATCTTCATTGTTGACATACTCTCTTTTTTAATGCATTGAATGACAATGAGTGTATGACTGTGTTTTTAAGGATATGTCTTCATTTCCTTATTAAATGATATGTCTGCATTTTTAAAATGATATGTCTGCTTTTCCCTTTTACATGATAGGTCAGCGTTTTGGTTTTACCAATTCGCTTTTCCCAATTCGTTTTACCAATTCACTTTTTCCTAATTCATTTTACGAATTCTCTTTTTCCCAATTCATTTTACCAATCTGGTTTTGCCCAATTCGTTTTACCAATTCAATTTTTCCCAATTCATTTTACCAATTTGATTTTTCCCAATTCGTTTTACCAATTCCATTTTTCCCAATTCGTTTTACCTAGAAATGTGAATAGACAACGTTGAATATATATCTTAATGTTAGACATACATCGTTTGAATATACATATCTAATAGACAATGGTTATTTGCTTGTTTTTTTGTATGACATTGAGTTACACATAGTTTGATAGAGAATTTATATATCTGCGTTTTATTTTTATGACAACGATTTAATATACCTACAATATCATATCTCAGTGATTATATATCTGAGTTACCATGTATCTGGATTATATATCTATGTTTTTGTGACAACAATTATATATCTGCGTTACTACATATCTGAGTTACCATGTATCAACGATTATATATCTGCGTTATCACATGACAACGATTTAATATTCTGGATTGCCACATCATGGATTGTGTTTAATATTTGTTGACAACAATATTGTTGACAGCTTACACATATATTGACTGTTTTTTTAATATTTGATGACAACAATATAGTTTGACAACGAATTTATATGATTTAATGGATATGTATTGGATAGCGAATACATACATTTGAATGACAACAACTTTATACATTTGATTTTAAATATGTTGCGTGACAGTAAATATTCAATAGACAACGAGTTAATACAATAATTATTCATGAAAATGATACATAATGTAATTCCTTGCTAATTTCCTTTTCTAATTGTTAATTCTTTTGTTAGACGATGATCTCATTAAGGGACAGCACTAAATTTAGAAATCAATGTCATAACTATATATTATTAGTGTTAACATCATTATTAGCTCTTATTTGTATAGATAACGAATATTAATGGACTGAAATATTATTATGGGACATCGATATCATTGTTAAATATAACAGTTCACATTTATGATAACATTTATAATAGTTCACTCCTTCGCACTTAGACATCATGCTTACCAAATAATGGATTATGGTTTGTTGGTGAAGTCGTTTAATAGATTACGAAATTTAATTTGAGTGATGTCATCTTGCGTCTTGTCAACTTGTTGCTTGGGTGTGTGGGTATAGTCTTCTTGTCAATTAATTCAGTCTCCTAGTGCGTTGGATTTTTCTTGGATTTTTGGTCTAGATATGTTATGTTGTTCCAGGGTTACTGTCACGCCTATCACTTGGTGACGGCATGATTCCTAATGAGGGGATCATCATGCGCCCTGATGGATAGAGGTGCATGAAAACCTGGCCAAAGTCTGTGCTTCCCGATGTGGGCGTTGTTCGTTGTAATTGATGTTGGTACTTGATTCTGTAACGCATCAATGCATTTGGTTTGCGCACCATAGATATTTCTAGTTACTGGCCATCGAAGCCATTGTGTCGGGTAGTTGATGTTGTCCTTTATCTTGTAGGCGTTGTCTTTCTTGTGTCAGGCGGGTAGTCATTTTTATTGGTCTTTGATTATCGCATGTTTCTCCCAGTTGCATGATGTGCTAGTGGGCTGAGTCGTTGTTGTTTGTTTCCTAATTTGCATGCGTTGTGTTCATCGTAAAGTTGTGTGGTTTAACTGTTGTCGTCATTTCCTTCCTTCCTAAAAAAAAAAAAATTGCACTTGCTTGCGTCGCTTGTAGTCATAACGATGGGGTCGTTACAAAATCCAATCAAGGAAAGTCTTCAAGTCAGAATCATGTAGATGTGAATATGGAACCATTATGAGTGTTTATTCTCACCACAAGAGGGATGGACTTGTATACATTTAAAATATCCCACTTGTGAGATGACCAATGCTTTAAAATGATTTGACATGGTGATCATGCATAAAATCAGTGAGCAGAAAACTACCCAACACACAGAAGAATTTGAGAATGAGATGAATTTTAAATTTTTTCCAAGTCAAAATTAGATTCAAAAATCATTTATGGAAAAAAATTAGTAGGAAATCCTCCTACTTCTTTCCACCTTTGTTGATAATTCATGTATTGCTAATCCAACAATAAATAAAATAAAAGGAAAAATATAAAACTAATCAAACACAACTAGAAAATGAAATTAATACTATGCAAAGAAAAGGCACTAGCCTACTCTATCTTGCTCCTATTCTACACTACAATGGTTGAAAAATGATCTATGTGAAGTCATAATTCCAGTGTAGTCGTTTGTATAATCCCAATCTTCCAAACATATTTTCATCAAAACAAAAGATCAGTGACAGAGCTTGGAATAAAAATCGACTAAAAGTACGAAGAATTAATGCTTGAAAAAATCTATCTACCATATTAGAAATGTCATTGTGATAATTCATGGGAACATTAGAGGAATATGATTCTTCCAACCATGCTTTAATGCTATCATAAAATAAACCATGGCTAACATAGAATTGATACAGGGAGTTCAATGGAAAGTAGCATATCAAATGAGAATCGTTCATAGAATTGATGTGAAGTGTACTTAGTGAGAGTGTCGTTATGATAGTAAAATTGTTAACTCCAAAAGAAAAACTAAGAGAACAAGGGCCCTACATAACCATCAGTGTAGAATAAAGTGCCTTATTTTTTGAACAAGCCTCTCAGGGCTCATACTTCAAGAAACCATATAATTGAGATACAATAGTGGAACCAAATGATATACATGGACTAGTACCCACCATGGTATAAGAAAAATCTTCAAGACAATGGTGGAAGCCACCAGCATCAACAATATTAACTAAAGGTCTACTTGAACAAGAAGAAGGCTCTCTACTAATCGAACTTGAAGATGAAATAGAAGCAGACATGGTCTAATAGACACTTGTTACAATAGTTCTGTAAGGTAGCTAGAGAGGTAGTGGGGGGACCCAGAGGGCCCATAGTGATAATAGTGGAGGTCATTCAATGTAAGGTGGACTAGGTCCACTATATTATTAAATAAGGCCCACTA
>JZKD02S1673869.1:236252-258323 GCA_000966675.3 Picea glauca
GCAAGTGAACAGGAGAGGATCCCTTCCATAATAGGATCCATTGTATGGTGTTTCCCTACCTCAAGGGTTTGATGGTAATAAAGAAGATTTTGCATATTGTTCTTGTATATCTATTCTGGTGATTTTGTATTCAGTCTTTGGTTCTTAACAAATTCCTTCATGCCATGAAAAAGGTTGATAAGGCATAGTTGTGCTAAGTTTGAGGGAAGAGGCCTTATCGTCTCTATATTATGTATAAACATTATCACCATCAATTACTTCAAAAAAGGGTCAACCCTATTGAGTTCATTTAAACAGAACAATGGGTGGCTTCTTGCAAAATAAAATCATTTAAGAGATCATGATACAAATAATTAGAAGTGGAAGAATTAAGAGAATTAAAAGCTTCTCTTGAACATAAAACATTTTCAACAAGCGACTCCCTCAATGATACTTCCTCTTCCTTAAACACATTTTCGGTTGATTGTGAATCGATGGGCTTCATACTAGGAAGGGATTCACAATCAACACATTATTCTTCAACATGGTCTTCATCTTCCAAGAAAAAAAAGGATTTTTGTGATAGAAGTGGTATGTCTTGTATATTAATTTCTCCTCTTGAAGTGAAGAGATTAGCATGGTAGTATTTCTCCTACAAAATAAAGGAATCTAAAATATATTCCATAGCATACTCATGGTTAGAGGAGAGGAGCACATCACAAGAAATTTTAGAACAAGAAGTTTCACTAAATAATCCACCAGCAGTACAAAAACATTCTTGATCCATCTCAGTTAGGCTAGGAGAATTTATAGCAATAGAACTACCCAAATCAAAAGACACTAATTCCAACTTATCCATGAGTGAGGAAAGATTGATGTCATGAGTGTCCATATTTTCTTCATTAACAAAATGATCAGTATTTATTCCTTTCCCCATAGATTCCTCTTCCATTTATTGTGATGGAAAATATGAGATAGGATAATGAGAACTTGACATAACCATCGGTGTGACCCAAAGTGTCCCATTATCAATAGGAAAACCCTCCTCTTGGTCAACTACAAAAAAATCTAAAATCAAATTTTTAACACAAGAGATCTCTTTTTCGTCACAAGGAAAGAAAGGGAGAATGGAGTGGTAAGAGGATACATATATGTCTTCCAAAAAATAATTATCCATATGATCTATATCCCCCATAGTAAAGGACGATCTAGACATATGAAGTCCATCTAAACCATTAACATTTTCAACATTTTGATTTAAATCCAAATCATCGTGCAAATGAACATCAAAACATGAATTAGATTCTTCATCCACTGGCTCATATGTTTCATTAGTAAGATAAACTAAATAGGAAATCAAATCATTGGTAGGCCTATCATCCAAAGGAAATCTATAGAAAATATGAATAAATTTGATAACCAAATCTTCAAGAGATTCATCTTTGTTCTTCCTAAACTCTAAAATTTATCCACAAAATTTATCATAATCATAATTCTCAAAATCATGCAAAAATTCATGCATAAATTGTTCCCATGTGTGAATAGAGGCAACCGACAAAGTCTTGCACCAACTCTTGACCCAACCTATAAAAGTGAGGGTGAACAACCTACAAATGGCACTACCATCAGTAATATTATGAGAACTAAAAAATTTCCATAATTGTAAAGCATGTCTATATACAAAGGTTTCACCATCAACATCAAATTTAAGTTTCAAAAAGAAATGTAAAATATTTCTACGAGGTTTGGAAGGTACAATACCAGAAAAACATCTCCATAAAGGGATATGGGATGGAGCCATTAGTAAATTAAAAAAAAATTAACAAAAATGAATCCACATGATGATATTGTCATATGGCCCTCCTTCTAATGTCATTTTTGTTGAAGGGTCCAATTGTCATGTCAAGCAAGTAAGGGAGAAATCTCAATGGCAGGTCCCAATTAGACCTACTCTCGTTTGGTGTAGCTTTTCCAATGAGTATGTGGGCCTTGTTTCCACTCAAAAGTAAAAGAAGAAAAAGGGGAAAGAAAGTAATATGTTCCCCAAAGAGTTCTAATTAATCCTAAGACTAATCTAAGTGAAAACAAACTAAACTAATCTAATTACTTCTAACCTATCCTGGGAGCAAAGCTAAAAGAACGAGTACAATTAAAGATAATACCATCATAATGATAAACAATTCATGTATGCTAATGATAAGTGATAACAAAAATGCTACATATATATAGACAATTAGTTGTACAATGCATTCATAACACTATTTTTGTACTCATAAAGAAACATGTGACAACATGGGCATATAGAACAGAGTGAAGAAATAGTTCATGCAACAGAATTCTATGCTACTCAAGAAGTAGAAAAAATCACAAAGAATAGTCTCATATACATTCATCAAAGCCACAAATTTATGAGATTCCTCCTTCTCTTTATTCCCTCAATAGTAATAGTACCATCTTTCATTTACAAAGGGAAAAAGTCCCCTCTTACATTCAGCGAGCTCTCTTTTATAAAACAAGAGAGACTCTTAATCTCTCATGGTTCTTCATTTCATTTTCCCCTAATTCATTTTACATTTAAAAAAATGAATATGAGAGAGTTATAAATGGAAGTTGAAGAGTCTCCTGGGTGGTTATTTTCTCCCTTAGGCAGTTCATAAGTGACATTCGTATGCAAATATTAATATCTCTTCATGTTGGCATCATCTTTTGTTCCTTGAGTTTTCCTGGGAATTTCTACTTTTTTCCTAATTAATATCTTCCGATCTTATTATCCTTTGTCACATCTTTCCATTGAGATATCATGTGCTTTATTTTGATGCATGTAGCTTGAGATATGATTGTTTGAAATCTACATAGTTCGTTCTTCAGTTGAATTCAAGTTTCTTTTGTGTTTTTCATTTTAAACCAATTTCTGCTCCCAATTTTCCAACACTTGTCATCCCATACTATGTTTCTCTCTTAAATATTTCCATTGAACCATCCTGGGCCTGATTTCGTTGCCTATAGCCCCGAATATGGTTTTTTGATGTTTGCATGACCAATTTTTCCCCCAAATACATGGTTTTCTATTTTCTGCACTTTCTTATGTATTATGTCACATATATGGCCTTGTTGACACTTGAATCCGTCAGGATCGAAACGAAAACCTCATGAAGATATGAATCCTCCTACGTTTTTATAGAGGTGGTACTCCTCTTTGGCTTATGATATTCTTAATAATTTCAATATCAAGAAAGAATATAGGACCTTAAAATGGTCCAATATTTTACGCATAAGGAAATATTAAAATGATGAAAAATAAAAGATTTATTTCAAGAGAATTCCTGAGAAAGGACCAGGAATCTCATGCATCACACATTGCAGAAAATAAACAAAAATTCCTCTCATCCATCATACTGAAAATAAATATTTTTTATCACATCAAAATAAACTAAGATTGTCAGGACATGTAAGCGAACTTTTATAAAGTAAATACTTGTATAGCTCAAAACAAGATTATGATGGATCAATTTCAAATACTTTATACTCAGAACTTAGAGTTATAAAATAAAGTCAAAATTGATCCCAAATTAGTTCTCTTGGGATTTCTCAAAAAATAATAAATTATGTTGCAATGCTTTGAAATTTAAAGGCGTTTGTCCAAAGGACTGGGATCAGGTCTCCCAAGGACCATGAAAGAAAACATATACAATAATATAGAGCATATAAGGAAGAAAGTGGGAGGATGTCGAACAACATATTCTGAAAAGAAGACAAATAAAGTTATCAGAATTCGGTTATACCTTTCTATGCAAAGAAGAAGAATAACTTGATGAGAAATTGTAAAGAAAGAAGAATGTGATCAACATGGACTTACTATGATGGTATCTCTCTCTCTCTCTCTCTCTCTCTCTCTCTCTCTCTCTCTCTCTCTTCATTTGATTGTTGTTGCTTCCTTTATAATTTTGTTGGTTGCAATTTGGTTACCGGTCATAACTACCTCCGGTGGAATTTTAGAAATCTTGGTAATTGAGTTATTCAACCATTCTTGGATAAAGTCCCTCAATGGAGCAACAATTACCTCTTGTTTTATCTTAATATTAAACAATTCCTTTTCAATTTCCATAAGATCAATAGATAAATTTTGTGATATATTTTCAATGCCTTCATTTTTATTTGTATACTCGACCAGCCAGCTGTCAATGTCATTGTGTGTAAACTCCATCACGTTACCAAACTTTTCAACCAATATCCTTTTTAATTCTTCAATTTGTTCTTCGAAATGTTGTCGAGTCATGAGAATAGAATTTGAAAGATACTTAGGGTCTGGGACTTTAATGGTAGTTCCAGCGATATCCAAATCAAAGATTTTTAAATATGCTTCATTTTTCCTTCTTGATAAGTCAAATTGAGTTATCATACCTTTTAACACATTAATTCTTTCCATCCAACAGGATTTCAATTATTTGATCTGACTCAAAGAAGGTAAATTTTCTCACTTTCTTGTCTGCTCTATCATTGCTGAAATTCTAGTTGTAAACATTACAACTCCATCAGTGTAGAACCCTTCATCGTTTTTCAAATATAAGTTTAAATACTCTTTGGTATTTTGAATTCTTAAACCAAAGGAAGAAAAACTCTTTTCCATATCTCACATTTATATAATTAATGACATTATTTTCTTAATATTTTGTTCAACAAAATGTCGAGTGGTCGTGATTAAACTGGAAATTCCTTTGACCCTCAAACTTGATTCTAGGTTTTCTTATATACCCTTTCCAGGATGGATCATAACAACGGGAGAAGCCAAAATAGGTGGAGGCATGAGGTTTTCCTCCAATTCTTTAATTCTTTCTTTCAACTGTGCATTCTCTTCTTCCATGTGTGCAATTGAAACATCAAGTGTGTCCCCTGTAACTCTATGAATGGATGATAATTTTGAAGGTAACATATCTCGTGTATCATTGGTAGACTAGAGCTTCCCATTCTTATTCTTTTTATTTATTTCAAAAACTAATTTCGTATATTCCTTATCAAAGGATGCATTTTTTACAGCAAATGTTTCCTCATCATAAAATGTCTCGTCCTAGATCATGAGTGCGGAGAAGGAAGTACATTTTCTTGAGTTGATACTTCTACATCTGCGAAAGTATTTTTCTCAATATCTACATCTAAATCCATGTTATCCAATAGAAAATCATATTCCTGAGCATGTTCTTCATCCATTTCCTATTGTGAATTAGTTGTTTTTATTTTAACCTTTAGCTTATGGGGGTTTTCTAGGTTCCATTTAGGAGGGTTCCTTTCTTCATCATCTCCTGAATTATTGCTCTACATTTTTCTCATGTGGGATGTTCTTGGATGAGGATTTTCCTTTGACAAGGAACTTCTCCTAGAGACATTCGGTGATTGGATATTTTTATCGTTCAAGGCTTAACCTATTTCTTTATGATGATTTGTACTACTTACGACAGTTTCTATATCCTCAAAATTTATGTCGGCTTCTTGAACACTGGGATGGTGACTGCCATTTTATTCTTCTTTACTAATGGTTGATTTTAAAAGTACAGGGCTGAGCTCAACTAAAAGTAGATGATTATAAAAAATTTGGTTCGGGTTGAAATCCTTGATTTGTTCTGCAAAGTTTAGGTCAGAATTTTCGAAATAAGAAACATATTCATCTACTTTGGAAATTCCTTGGAGAAGAATTTCACCAACTTTCCATGGGAGAGGTATGAATTGATTTTTCCTTTTCTCAGATAAAGTATGGAACCAAAATTTATATTTCCAAGCAATTTCAATGATAAATAGCTTATCAGATATAAAATAGGGAAGGAAAATAAGCTTTTCAACAGAGCAGAAAACCCTGATGACATTATAATCTTCCATTTTTTCTAGAACTCCTCTTCCCTTCAAAAAAGTTGTTTCTTCCAATTATAACTACGAAGTGTCTTCCCCAAATAATAATTTCTTGAATTTAGATACAAAATATGAATACACCTCATAAAAATGATGGTTGGCTCGCTGCCTCCATAGAGCTTGGTACCATATGGTCATAGGGTCTACCTTTATTTTAATTCTCCGAGAAATGTTTAATCCCTCAAAAGTATGACAATATGTAATAGCAAATATCAAATAACATGACATGTCGAACCTTTTATCATAATTGAAATTAGTCAGTTGTGCAATGATTTCATTCGATATTATCTTCTCCCATTCGAAGATAGCATTTTCGTTAACCGAGAAACCCAATATGTATAATGGAAATCAAGGAATTGTTTTTGAAGAATCCTAGCTAGCAATTTGAGTAAATAACCATGAAATTTCCTTATAGGTATTCTTTAAAGAACTTACATGAATTCTTGACATGTCTTTCGACATTGTCATAGGGTCATGCAAATATTATTGAAGAAGCTTTATTCCATTGTTCTTTCTTTTTAGGAAGTTTCTAGTTTCTTCCTCTTTATAGACAAGGTGCGGCTCTGGAAATTTCAGCATTTCTCTAAATATCGAAGGTGCCAACGAGATAGGAGAGTTGTTCTAAAATGCAATGAATCTTCTATTTTGAATGAACTTATCGACACACCAGGTGATGATGTCCTTGCACTCAAAGACTTCTGGAACACATCCCACGAGAACTATTCCTAAGGTCCATAGTTTGTTGTTTTCTCTATCTAGCAACTTTGAGTAATACCAGTAGGAGAGGGAACAATGATAACTTTGATCTTCCCTAGAAAATAGGTTCAGTGTATCCCCACAGAATGACTTTTTTCTCATGGTTGTCCCAACGAAGCTTACCAAATTTTCTTGAAATATTAATTTTCATAGTAAAATGAACTTGGGTTATATTTTATTTTTATGGAAACATTAATTCAAAATAACTATTACTAGCCTTGGTAACAACATCATTAATTAATGACCATTTAAACAATTAATTTGGTAGTTGAGTCCATAGGGCTAAAAATAAATGTGACATCGAACAATGTGAAGGGACAAGTGGTTGTGGAGAGTCGGGGTTGGTGATCAATATGAAAAGGTAGATATGTGAGTCTGAAGGTCCACAAGTCCGAGAGTCCGAGTGTACGAAATGGCTATGTATTGGAAATTATCGGGCGAAGAGTGGAGAGAGTGGAAATGCATCACATAGGTCCGCAGGTCTGAAAGTCCGTAACGAAAAATCATTTTATGTGTTGGGCGGACTTATACATAGATGAGCGGACATTAATGTAAGTGCGAGAGTCAATGAGTCCAAAGTTCCATGAACATGAAAATTGACTAATTATAGTAGTTCCAAGAAAGGGAAGAAGAAGGGATAAAGAGAAAATGGGAAAAGGGAAAGTATAGAAGGGGGAAATAAAGGGTATTAAAAGAGGTGGGAAAATAGAATAAGGGAGGGGGGGAAAGCACAAAAGGGGTTCAACAATTGGCTTGAACTATGGGATGATAACCCCTTGCGGGTTGTCAAGAATCCATAATCTTCATGACTATATGCTTTATCCTTTGGGAAATGGAGTCGAAACAGTAAGGATGTACAAAATAAATGAAAAACTATGTACAAGGAGAAGAGAAAATTTCAGGCGATTTTTTTTTTCAAGTGTCGCCCATTGATAGACAACATTAACATTTTCCCTTTCATGTCTTTGGGAATATATGAATTGAAACCAAAGTGCTTCAAACTTTGTGTGCATTGTTGGTTTCTCCTTAGCTTTGTTCTAGAGTAACACCCATTCACCTTTTTGAAATTTTTGTACTGTTGTGCTCTGATCAAAATATCTTTTGACACTATTGCCTCTTAGATATTCTATGAAAATATTCACTTCATTCTTCTTCCAATATCAATAATTGATTTAATCTCTTATGCATAGGAGTAACATCTTCAACATTCTCTATGTTAATGACATAAGTCAAGGCATTTAGTTCAAGGTTGATTTCCATTTTTTATTCCTTCCCATAAACTAACATATACAAAGACATATCAGTACTATATTTCAGAGTCATTATGATTGACCACAAAGCATATATCAATTTCAAATGCCAATTCTTTTGATTATGATCAATAGTTTTGTTTAAAATTTGAATGTGTGTCTTATTGGTAGACTCAGCTGTTGGATTACTGAGAGGGGGAGTGAATCAATAATAGAGCAATTTAATCCTTTTTAACCAAACAATCCAAGTGTTATGTCAATGTAGAATTATCATCCAATAATGAGTACGAACAAATGAACAATCATACACATACACAATACATCAATGTTTTACATGGAAACCCAAAGCGGGAGAAAACCACATAATGCTTTTTCTTATATGTCTTGAAGAATTACATTCATTGGAAGCACCAATTTCCTTTGTTTTCTAGTTGTAACTAGAAGGAGGCTCCAACCCCCTAGTTTCTCAAGCTGCAACCTGAAGAAAGCTCCAACTCCCCAATACTCTGGCTACAACTAGAAGGAGGCTACAACCCCCTATGTTCTCCGGTTACAACCGGAAGGTGGCTACAACCACCTATCCTTGCCTTGTCCAACCACCCTAAAGTAGAAGTAGAATGATGGAACCACTATCACACTATCACTGTGAGATATACCACTGTAAACCTATACCAATAAATCTGAACCATGCATAAACCATGCATCAACCTGTACCTCAACCTGTAATAAACCAGTACCATAAAAAAGTGCATCAACCATGCACCAACCTGTACCAAACAACCTATAATCAACCTGTACCATAAACAAGTGCATCCAACCATGTACCAAGTATGTACCAATCATGTTTCAACTACTCATCAATATGTACCAACATCATCAACTATACACGTCATGTATGTGCCAACTCATCAACTACTTGTCTCAACCATATACTCAACATGTACCTCAACCAAAATCCCTCATAAATTTCATCATCCAAATCTTATTTGTAGCTCTATAATATACATGTTGTATATGATCACATTCTTGCAAACCTTCCTTAACTTTAACAACAAGAGACTAGCATTTTCATCAAACGTTTCTCTAGTCTCACATGCCTAGTTTTGGACTAGTCAACAACCCTAACTTGAAGTAATCAGAACTTTGTCCCTGTAATGTATAAAGATCTAAAACTAATGCACACTATTATTCAGTGTGTTTTATGAAATTCCTCTAGGTTTCACTACTTGGAACCTCTTAGAAAAGGAGTTATAGCAAAAATGGCATACCTTGCTGAATTTTGGTTTATCCTAGAGAGCGACCTTGTAGAGCGTGCCCTGCACAGAATTTTTGTTGAATTGATATGAAACTATTACAAAGAATACTAAAGACTGTACTATAACCAACATATTTTTTCTCACTAAATTTGGATCTGTTATGAATAATTTATGATGTTTTTACCCAAAACACATGTTTTTGACTAGTCTCAGGACTAGCCACAAACCCTATTTTCCACGGAGTGTAACTCCCAAAATACAATGACCCACAAGTTGAATTTTTTACCACAGATAATCGGATATGTTTCCTCAATGGAATATCAATTTCATGGTTTGAATCATTCTAGAAAAATAGTTATTGCGAAATTGGTGATATGACCTGAAAAAAACATACCTTAGAAAGAATCATCAAAAGAATTTATCCTTCCTTGAATTCCGACCTTCTTTTCTTCACATTCCTTAGAAATTCGGATTAGATATCCTTTGGTTACCTCAGACACCTATAGGTATTCAATATGCTCAAGTGTGTCTAAAATGAGAGAGTCTTCCCTCTTATTTATACTCTCCAAGTAGCTTCCTTGGAAACATCTTCTAGGTCACTTTGCCCACTTTCCTTATTTTAGGGTTAACCCACTTCTAATTTCTCCATTAAATTTATTGTTTAAATAATTTGTTTTGTATTCACTTTGAATTATGGTAAACTAATCACTTCACTTTATTATTTACCTTCTAAAATCTCTTAAACCACTTTGACGACTTTGACCTTTTGGGGCTTCTAGATGACATATGAGGGTCCTCCAACTTCGTAAGGCCATAAATCTCAAACCATGATGAGTTATGTGACATTCCACATACCACCAGAAATGGAATGACATGTACTATCCATATATAATACTATTACCTTCAAATATAGCAAAAATCATACTGTTATCCATCAAACAAACTTGGGTCCATTACCCAAACCTGGGTTCTCCAACTTCACATGGTCATAGCTTTCTAACTGTGAGGAGTTATGTGACATTCCACATACCACCAGAAATGGCATGACAAGCACTATCCATATAGGACAGTTTCCCTAACAAATTCACTATTCTTCATCTCATTATTCCACAATTAAGCATGGGTTTTCTTACTCTGCAAAGCGTCTTCCCATGAGGGCTTTCACCGTAAGGGGACCACTTTGGAGTTCATCCATATTTAATTCTTATCAACCATGACAATTCAATAATGAGTCATCTTTACCTCAAACAATCTTGGGTCCATTACCCAAACCTTTTTGCCGTGGGGATTTCTTCAAGGGTTGACATCAATGAAAACCAACCTTAATCAACATCAGCAAGACCATTCCCTTATGGATAATAGTTTGATGATTGTCCCATGACGATGCCATATTCTCCACATAATTCTATAAATTTTGACCTGATGAAAATTGAGCCATTGTCAGTAATGAACTTTTTTGTAACACCAAATATTGACAATATATTATCTTTGATAAGTTTAATAAATTCTTCAGAGTCAACATTTTTTAATGCTACTTCTTCTTTCCATTTCATGAAATAATCTATAGCAATGAGAATGTATATATTCCCTTTAATTGATTTTGGATTTATTGGTCCAATGACGTCCAGTCCCCATTGGGAGAATGGTTGTTCTACAGATATGGGTTGTAATGACATTGCAGAATTTTTCATCTTCCCTGAAAATGGTTGACAAGAGATACACTTTCTTATAGTAGCATATGAGTCCTTGAAAACTGATGGCCAATAGAATCCTACTCTTATTGTTTTATGCATTGTAGCAGTAGGCGCAAAATTCCCCCCACAAATGCCTACATGAAATTCTTGTACTAATTCTTGAGCTCTCTTTTCATCAACACATCTACATAACATGCCATCATAATTCCTTCTGAATAAGATTTCAGCAATCAATACATACGGATTTGATTTCATATTTAATGTTCTTCTTTCCTTTGGAGTCATGGTGACAGGAAATTGTCTAGACTTTAAATAAAACACAATATCCTTGTACCAATCATAACCATATATCAGTTTTCCAATTTAAACCGAAACTACTCCATTCAAATCATCACCGTTTTCAATTAGTTGGCACAACAATTTCCCTTTGACTTATTTTAAAGGCTTACTTTCAATTTCATACTCTTGAATTTTCTCTAGCCAATTTTCCCATTTCCCTTCTCTCAATTGTTGGTTTTAAAGTATCTTAATAGGAGAGGATGGAACATATGCAATGACATGAGAATTTAATATGTAATTTCAAAAGTGTGCTACAACCTTCATAAGGGAAAGAGCTTGTTTCTCCAAATCTAAATGTCTTAATTCATAATCATGAAGAGCATTGCTCATGAAACTGATTGGTAGTTCTTCACCCTTGGCATTTCTTTTAGTAAGAACAGATGCCACAACAATTTATGTTGCAAATGAATACATGATGAAATCTCTTTGAAAATATAGACTAATGAGGACTGGGGTTGTACTGATTTCCCTTTTGATGTTACTAAAGGCTTCTTGTGTATTCAAAGTCCATTTGAACCTTTGATCCTTTTCAACAATGAGTTGATTGGTTTTACAATTCTTTCGTAATCATGAAAATATTTCTGTACAAAGTTTATTTTACCAAAAAATGACTGGTCCCCTTTCTTATATGATGGAGGATTGAGTTCATTTATATATTTAACCCTCTATGGGTCAATATAAATTCCTTCCTTGCACACAATATGGCCCAATAAATTTTCTTCAGTCACAACAAATAAACATTTCTTTGGATTTAAAGAAACTCCATACAATCTACATCTTTCAAATACTTTCCTCAAATGATGAATGTTCTCATTTCTTGTCTTTGAATGGACTGTCAAATCATATTGGTAGTCTTCCATGAATTTTTCTATTAATCCTTAAAAGGCATGGTCCATAGACATATGAAATGTAGCTCCAACATTCTTTAAACCAAATGGCATTCAATCATATGCATATGTCTCCCAGGGCGTTATGAAATTCGTCTTCTGTCTGTCTTACTCTGCAACCAAAACTTGATTATATCTAAAAAAAACCATCTAACATGGACATACAAGCAGATCTAGTGACTTGTTGGAGAATAAATTCCATGTTAGGTAGAGGATAATTGTCCTTTACACTAGATTAAAATTAAGATCCCTGAAATCCACACACATCCAAATCTCCCTAGTCTTCTTTCTCACAACCGCTGGATTCGAAAGCCATTGAGAATGCCTAATGGGATATATTATTCCATATTTCTTCAATTTTTCCAGCTCAATCATCACTAGTGGTTTCAACTTGGGATTCATCATCCTTGTTTTCTACTTAACAGGTTTTGCTCCTTCTCTTAATGGGATGATGTGCTGAAATATTTTTTTATTATATGCCTTTAAATCATCATAATTCCATGCAAAAAAATCAATATGTTCTTTGAAGAGTGTGACATATTGATCAAATTCATCGACTGTAAAATCAAATCCCATGTTAATATACTTTGGGGAACTATCATTCCCAATATTGACTTTTCTCGGTTCTTGAACTTTTCGAACCGATACTTCTTCCTAGAGATTTTTGGCATGATCATCTCTTGTGAAAAGAGATTCAGACTAGACACAATTCTTCGGCAGAAAAACAATGTCATTATCTTCATCTTCATTTTCATTTACTAAAAATTTTTATAGGGTTTTCATCATTTTCAAATACTTGAAGATACTCCTTGTTATGAGGTATCGAAGGTCGAAATACTCTTTTTACCTGAAAATATGTTTCACTCTAGATATCATCTAGGTTTGATAGTGAAGACGCCAATGCTAATGAATATACCTTCTGATTTTTTTCCCTTGGAATGAAAGAAATATTAAAAGAACAAAAGGCCTCCATCAATTCATTTACTCTTTTGAAATATAATTTAAGCATTTCCTTCTTAATCTTATATTTCTGAGTGACTTGATTTATTACCAATTTAGAGTCGCCAGTCACGATCAAATGTTCGATCTTCCTTTATTTTGCAAGGATCATTCCTTGAATCAAAGCCTCATACTCTACGTCATTATTTGTGCAAGAAAAATCGAGTCTGATAGCATGTGGGTGTACAATTTTTCAGGGCTTTTAAGAACAATTCCAACTACTCTCCCTAAGCTTGAACAAGCTCCATCGAATGAAATATTCTAGTATCCCATAAAATGATCATCTTCATTTTATATATTCTCAATGTGTTCAATATCCAAGATGGCATAGTTTCTAATACCAACATCTATATAATCTTCCATTAGCTCATTGTCTTTCTTTTTTAAAGAAAATGGTCTCCTAGGTTCACAAGGAACCTTGATCATTGCTCCGTCTTTATCTGGAAACATCATGCAACTTTCATAATTCATTATATAGCCTCTGATCATGAATGACCAGTCTCTTCTAAGGACAACTCCGTATGCAGGAGGAAGATCCACCACAAAAATATTGGAAACTTTAATAATATGAGGAGTGGTCGTAATCCAGTCATAGAAATCTTTAATTTCTCCATAAATTGGCACCTGCCTGGAATCAATCACATAAATTCTTTCACCTGTTTTATAATATCCAGTGTAGCTCAGACCCAACTCCTCCATTACTGCCAAAGGAATAATATTGTTTATCGAGCCAGTATCAACTAGACAATTATGGAGTGAAACATCATGGTTTTCTATCGAAATATAGAAGGGTGGGACTTTGCCTCTAAACTTTATTGTTGATGTATTTTGACTTTGTTTCGGGCTTGCGACAACTACTTCAATTCTTCCTGCTGGCTCATCCAAAAACCTCAAAATATTTTCCCTCTATTGAGGAATCTTTACCACTTCTGTGAAAGGTAAAGTAATCCTCAACTTACTCAGATCATCAACAACATTATACATCATCTAGAGGGAGTTTAAAATTTGATGTTGCTTCTCAGCTCCAATGTTTCTTATCACATTTTTGTTTCTCTCTTTCTCATTCTCTTTTTCTTTATCTTTTTCTTTGTTTGTTTCTTTATATTTTTCAAAATTATCTTTACTCTTGGACTTATTTACAAATTCCCATGTTTAGGAAATGTTTTCTTGTGAGTCAGTATCATCTTCTCCTTCTTCTAATATATACATGGATGTATCGCATCCATCCATCTCTATAGGTTCAAAATTTTCTTCTGGTAAATAATCAATTTTTGTTTCAGCTATTTGTTCATTGTATGGTTCATCAAGAACCACTGCATTTAGAATTGGTTTTCTGGGGACCCTCTGCATTTGTTGATTATCGACATTTTCAAACCTCACTCTTTACTCCTGAGGAGGGTTCCTTCTTTTTTCTTGGATCAACATCCTTGGATTAGGAATACAATTATCATTCCTTCTTAATATCGTTATTTCATTTTTCATTTGTCTAATGATTCTATTCATCTTTGTAATATCGATCCTTTGCTTAGTCTCCTGGGTTGCAACAGGGTATGTTTTTACATATGGTATAGTTCCTTTAAAAAATCCTCTACCAATGGCCTGATTTTCATTTGGTCGCAGCCTTTTCTCTTCATTCCTTTTTGAACTAGATGCTCCTTGATCACTAATATTTATATTAGCCATATGATTTTGTAGTTTCTTGAGAATAATATCAGGGTTATCCCCCATTTCAATCACGATTTCCTCCATTTATGTACCTTTAATCATTTCTTCCTCTAGGGTATCCATTTGGAAGGATCTGATAGAAAATTTCACATTTGGTGGCATGACATTTTTATAAAAACCAAGTATCACTAGATCATTAGGCATTTTATCTTCAAGAATATTGTTCAAAAATTTATTGAATCTAATATTGAAGTCGCTTATCCTCTCATAACTCAGAGTTATAAAACACAGTAAAAAATGATCCCGAAATAGTTGTCTTGAGATTTCTCAAAAAATAATAAAGTATGTTACAATGATTTGAAATTTAAAGGCATTTATCCAAAGGATTGGGATTAGGTCTCCTGCAGACCATAAAAGAAAACATATACAAGAAGATAGAACGTAGAATGAAGAAAGTGGGTGGATGTTAAACAACAGATTCTGGAAAGAAGACAAAGAAAGTTATCAAAATTTGATTATACCTTTCTATTCATAGAAAAATAATAACATGATGAAAATTGATAAAGAAAGAATCATGTGATCATCATGGACTTACTATGATGGTATCTCTCTCTCTTCATTTTCTTGTTGTCGCTTCCTTTATAATTTTGTTGGTTGCAATTTGTTTACCGGTCAAAACTACCTCTGCTAGAATTTCAGAAATCTTGGCAACTGAGTTATTCAACCATTCTTGGATAAAGTCCCTCAATGGAGCAATGATTACCTCTTGTTTTATCTTAATATTAAACAATTCCTTTTCAATTTCCCTAATATCAATAGATAAATTTTGTAATATATTTTCAATGTCTTCATTTTTATTTGTATACTCGATCAGCCAACTGTCAATGTCATCGTGTGTAAACTCCATCATATTATCAAACATTTCAATTAATTCTTCAATTTTTTGTTAGAAATGTTGTTAGGTCATGAGCATAGAATTTGAAAGATACTTAGTGTCTGAGACTTCAATGGTAGTTCTAATGATATCCAAATCAAGGATTTTTAAATATGCTTCATTTTTCCTTCTTGATAAGTCAACCAATTGAGTTATCAGACCTTTTAACACATTAATTATTTCCATCCAATATGATTTTAATTGTTTGATCTGGCCCGGAGAAGGTAGATTTTCTCTCTTTCTTGTCTGCTCTGTCATTTCTGAAACTCTAGTTGTAAACATCACAACTACGTTAGTGTATAACCCTTCATCGATTTCGAAATATGAGTTTAAATACTCTTTGGTATTTTGAATTATTAAACCAAGAGAAGAATTTTTTTTTTCCATATCCCACAATTCTATAATTAATGACATTCTTTTCTTAATATTATGTTCAACAAAATGTTGGGTGGTCGTGATTAATTTGGAAATTACTTTGACCCTCGAACTTGATTCTGGATTTTCTTGTAGACCCTTTTCGAGACGAATCATAGCAACGAGAGAAGCCATAATAGGTGGAGGCATGAGGGTTTCCTAAAATTATTTAATTATTTATTTCTATTGGTCATTCTCTTCTTTTATGTGTGCGATTGAAACATCAAGTGCGTCCTCTGTAACTCTATGAATGGATCATAATTTTTAAGGTAACATATCTCATGTGTCAATGGTAGACCGTATCTTCTTGCTCTTACTCTTTGTAGTTATTTCAAAAACTAATTTCTTAGATTCCTTACCAAAGGATTCATTTTGTACAACAAATGTTTCCTCATCATAAAATGTCTCGTCCTAGATCATAAGTGCGGAGACAGGCTGTACATTTTCTTGAGTTGATACTTCTACATCTAGGAAATTAATATTCTCAATATATACTTCTAAATCTGTGTTATCCAATAGAAAATCATCTTCCTGAGCATGTGCTTCATCCCCTTCCTGATGTGACTTAGTTCTTTTTCTTTTCACACTTAGCTTATGGGGGTTTTCCAGGTTCCCTATAGAAGGGTTCCTTTCTTCATCATCTCTTGAATTATTGCTTTTCATTTTTCTTATGTGGGATGTTCCTGGCCGAGGATTTTCCTTTGGAAAGGAACTTCTCCTAGAGACAACTAGTGATTGGACATTTGTGTCATTTGATGGTTTACCTCTTTATTTATGATTCTCTGTAGTGCTTATGACAGTTTCTATATCCTCAAAATTTCTATTGGCTTCTTGATCACTAGGATTGTGACTGTCAGTTTCTTCTTCTTTACAAATGGATAATTTTAAAAGTGCAGGGTTGAGCCCAAATGAAAGAATATGATTATAAAAAAGGTGGTTTAGGTTGAAACCCTTGATTTCCTCTGCGTATTTTAGGTTGGAATTCTCGAAATAAGAAGCATATTCATCTATTCTGAAAATTCCCCGCAGAAGAATTTCACCAACTTTTCATGGGAGAGGTATGAATTGTTTTTTCCTTTTCTCGGATAAAGTATGGAACCATAATTTATATTGTCAGTCTATTTCAATGATAAATATCTTATCAGATATAAAATAGGGAAGGAAAACATGTTTTTCAACAGAGCAGAAAACCTTGATGACATTATAATATTCCATTTTTTCTAGAACTCCTCTTCCCTTTAGAAAAGTTGTTGCTTCCAATGATATCCGCAAAGTGTCTTCCCCAAATAACAATTTCTTTAATTTATAAACAAAATCTTAATACACCTCATAAAAATTATGGTTGGCTCGTTGTCTCCATAGAGGTTGGTACAACATGATCACAAGGTCTACCTTTATTTTAATATTCCGGGCAATGTTTAAGCCCTCAAAAGTATGACAATATGTAATAAAAAATATCAAATAAGATGACATGTAAAAACTTTTATCATACTTGAAATTAGTCAGTTGTGTAGTGATTTCATTCGATATTATCTTCTCTGAGTCGAAGATAGCATTTTCATGAACTACAAAATGCAATATGTATAATGCGGGCCAAGGAATTGTTTCTGTAGAATCCTGGCCTGCAATTCGAGTAAATAACCAGGAAAATTTCTTATAGGGATTCTTTAAATAAGTTACGTGAATTCTTGATATGTATTCAAGCATTACCCTAGGGTCATGCAAATATTCTTGAAGAAGCTCTATTATGTTGTTATTTCTTTTTAGGAAAATTCTAGCTTCTTCCCCTTTACAGACTAGGTTTGACTATGGAAATTTGAACATTTCTCTAAATATCAAAGGCGCCAACAAGATAGGAGAGTTTTTCTGCAATGTGATGAATATTATTTTTTGAATGAGCTTATCGATGCACCAGGTGATGATGTCCTTGCAATCAAATACTTCTGGAACACATCCTGCGATAACTATTCGTGAGGTCCATACTTTGTTTTTTTCTCTATCCAACAACTTTGAGTAATACCAGTAGGAGTAGGACCAATGATAATTCTGATCTTCCCTACCAAAGAGGTTCAAGGTATCCCCATAGAATGATTGTTTTCTCATGGTTGTCCCAACGAAGCTCACCATCTTTTCTTGAAATATTAATTTTCATAGTAAAATGAACTTGAGTTAGATTTCTTTTTTACAGAAACATTAACTCAAAAAAACTATTACTAGCCTCGGTAACAACATCATTAATTAACAACCATTTCAATAATAAATTTGGTAGTTGTGTTCGTAGGGATAACAATAAATGTGACATTGAACAATGTGAAGGGACGGGTTGTGGTGGAGAATCAGGGTTGGTGATTAGTATGAAAAGGAAGATATGCGAGTCCGAGAGTCCAAGGATAAGAAATGGCTAAGTATCAAAAATTATCGGGCGGAGAGTGGAGAGAGTGGAAATGCATCACGTAGGTCCACAGGTCTGAAAGTATGAAAGTATGAAACGCAAAATCATTCTAAGTGTTGGGAAGACTTATACATAGGTCAACGAACGTTAATGTAAGTGCGATATTCTATGATTCCAAAGGTCTGAAAATGTGAAAATTGAATAAGTATAGTAGTTCTAAGAAAGGGAAGAAGAAGGGATAAAGAGAAAATGGGAAAAGGGAAAATATAGAAGGGGGAAAGAAAGAGTATTAAAAGAGGTGGGAAAATAGAATAAGGGAGGGGGAAAGAGAACAAAAGGGGTTCAACGGGCCTATAGACCTCTGCCACTGCATTCCTTTTTCTGATACATTTCCAATGAGGTATCATGGGATCAATTATGACACCTACAACCCAAGTTATGCTCATTTGAAAAACGTCGCTCAACAACCATCAATCATACTTGTGGGTGAATCCAGTTCGTTAATCCTGAACCTGCAAACAACAATCCCACATGCATAAGAAAGTTCAACACTTAGTGATTTAAATGGTTTTATACCCTATCTAAAGTTTCAATAAGAACCTAGACGGGCATAGGACCTATGGCTTGTAGTATAATTTTATCTAATTTCCCTCCTAAAAATAGGGAAATAATAAAAAAATAATAATAACAAAATTATTTACATTAATCTATATTAATTAAAATTATTTAAAAAATTAACAAAATTTCCCCTAATCTACGTGAGAATCAAAGAAAATTAAAATTAAACTAATCTAATTACCCCCATTAATGTGAAAATAAATTAAAAAAAATATTAAAATATTTCCCCAATTCCCGTAAAACTCGAAAATAATAAAATCAAAAAATAAAAAATGACAAAAATTACTAAAATAAAAACAACCCCCCCTACCTTAGTGAAACTAGTAACCAACAAAAATTAAATAAAATTAATAAATAAAAATAAATAAAATAAAATAAAAACAACAACAACAATAATAATAATAATTCCCCCCCTCCCCTAGATGATAATTGGTAATTGTGACACATAACATGTCACATATGCACAATGAGTAGTCATCTCTTGGAAGGATGGCGGTCTGTAGAAACCCTAACCACTGACCACCTGGGGTAATTTTTGTCGGTCGCTTCGAATTAGTAATCTAGGTTATAATCCTGTGATTTATCATGGTTTTTCCGCATGGTAATTGGACCTGTTATATCTTATGGATGAGGATATAGACTTGGTGGATTATTCACTGGATCCATTTGAAAACAATATGATCTAGACAACTCCAGTTGGTTCCATGGCTTCTTCTGACTCCGGGTCATTTTCTCTTGCTACATAGATGGGAGATTGAATGGAGGATGTCGATCCACTTGCTTCAAGGGAAATTCTTGGAGAAAACTTTGCTCAAGTAACACACAAATTTCCCTCTCTAGGTTTTCCTTCGAATTTTGGTTTGGGGATAGGTTCAGTTTTTGGGGCCACCCCCCAGGACCCTCTTTCGAAAAACCTTTGGAGACTCCCAATTTCTCCATCCCTAAAGTCCCCCCCATGGAATGGTCACAGTATCTTCTTTTCTTGAGAACAACTTTGGGAGAATCCTTTACTATTTTTGGATCGATGGATTTAAACCCCTTATCTCATTCAGGTAATAGGTTCAATGGTTGTTTTTTTCGTCCCTCCTTAGAGTTTGGTGAGGGTCCACAAGAGAGGTCGATGATCATTGTACCTATTGGAAACATTTCTTCTCATGCCAACAACAATGGTGTTTTGAAATATCCGACCAGCTTCGTAGACTCTTTATTGGAGGAGACACCAAGACATGAAAATAAGAAGGGTGAGGGCCTAATATCTCTCCCCCCCTCGGGGGGGGCGGGCTCGAATAATGTTTTAGCTCCAAGGAAAAAATCCCTAGTTTTTGATGGCCCTCATTCGTCGGAAAAATGCAGAAAGAATAACTATATAAAGATAAATGGACAAGTAATAAAATTGGTATAGGGGAAATATATTTTGATTCCATAGGCAGTGGATATGGCATCTACAATGGCGTTTGGAAGGGAAAGAGGTAGGCTTTTGGCCTCAAAACCCTAAAATATTGTGTCAATATCTCTTGGTCATAAAACAATTCACCACTCCCCAAGGTAAAAACCCTTGTGAAGGGTTGGTTTATTTTAAAATTTGCAAAGTCAGATGATGCATATTGGGTTTTGAAGGCATCGTGGAGCATTTAATCCATGTTGGTTTTGCTGAAAGAATGGCCCCTGATGTTTGATGCCAATAAACAAAAAATGGATGTCAGTCCAATTTGGGTTCATCTACCCAAGCTACCTATAGAATTTTGGATCAAATAGAGTTTTAAGGAGATGATGAATGTATTGGGAACTTTTATAGATGTAGACATGTCTTTTTCCACAACAGAGAAGATGTCTATGGCCTAGATTTTGGCATTACTAAATATAAGAAAAGGGATAGCAGAAGAAATGGATTTTGTCTGGGAAGATAAGCACTATCTCCAAAAATTGGATTACGAGGGTATATCATTTCAGTGTCGTCGATGTCATGTGCATGGTCATAATGCAAGCCAATACCCATTTCCTTTTAATGGCCAAGGTGGAGGGAGTCAGAGATGGACACAAAAAAAGAGAGGGGTGACTCAGGAAGATATTGATATCTCTTCCCCTTTAGAAAATCAGGGTAGAGCGGAGTAAGCTCTCAGAAGTTCTATGCCACGGTCCGAAACACATGAAAGAAACAAATGGAATTCCCTTTCAGGTTCAACAGGATATCCATCTACAAGTGAAAATTCAGAACAACCATCATTAGTGTGGTTGAGGCCTCAAGCTTTCCTTCATGGTATCTTGTCTCATATGGGTATGTATTTCTCTCCTCCTTCATTTATTAATCATTTGATTAATGAATTATCTCGGTTGGGAAAGGATTGGCTAGTATCCCTCAAAAAAATTCATGCTCCCCCAGGAGATAGGGGTTTTTCCTCTTTCTTGTCGTCTGATACGTCACTAGGCCATTGCTCCCTTTCCTTGGGAAAATTGATTGCTAGTCCCCATATTGTTTTGATAGAGTCAGAATCATCCAGGGACTCGGAGGAGGAAGTGGTTTCTTATCCGCTTCAGAATAGAAACATTCATGTGTCTGGAGCCATTGATAGGAAGGAGGAGGGATTGGGGAAAAAATCATCTCTTCCTCAAGGAGGAAAAGGGAGAGGAAGAAAGTCTCATCTCTTGAAGGCGTAAAATAGGGCCTTGATAGATATGGAAACATGAAAACAACTATCCATATTTTTGGAACTTAGAGCATTGAATTCCTCGAAAGAGGATTCCAAATTAAGTTTCTCTCTTTCAATTGTTGGGGTGTGGAAAGCCCCTCAAAAAATTAGGCTCTACATCGATTGTTGGAGTCAAATCTGAATGACATTATTCTTCTCCAAGAAAATTTTGGAAGTGAAGAAACAATAATTTTACTTCTAGAGTCTTTTTTAAAGTATGAGGTTTATAGGAGCAGATGCAAAAAGGAAGATCAGGGGGTATAGCCATTGGTTGGAATCCCCACTCAGTAAGGATCCTAAATT
>JZKD02S1673869.1:276917-309915 GCA_000966675.3 Picea glauca
TTTCATTTTGAATCATCTTGTACTTGAACATTTAAGTGGGGTAAAAGGAGTTTTCCCCCTTGAAGAGGCTTATTATCTGAAATTATCTCTTTTTCAAGGCGTTGAGTACTTTTTCCGAGGTTTTTCTATGCTTTATTGATATTTGGTTCTTAAAAAATACAGTGAATAATGCACATTACTTGAGTAAAATAAATTCATGACACAAGTGATACATACATTTGATAGGATAATGCATTAGAACCAAAGAATTGATAAATTTAATGACATTATACTATTGTTGTACTCATCCTAAAAACCATGATAACTGCAAACATTAATTTAGAATTAATTCATCAACTAAAATTCACAGACTAAAAACAGAGAGATTCTTAAACATAATAATCTCATTCACACACATCAGTACCATAATCTTCAAATTTAGAATGTCTCTTGGATTCAAATTATCTTGTAGTAAAAATATTGTTGTGCTAGCTTCAAAAACCAAAATCCCTTTCAAATGGGAAGCACTCCATTTTTATAGTGAGGGGAAAATGCTTGCAATCTTTCTTCTTGGTAATAATAAAAATTAGTAAAGTTTCACAAAAATACTCCTCATATTCCATAATAGATTACAATATCAATAGAAAACAACATCTGGAAAGAACTGTGGAATTTTGTAATCATGACATGGTCCGCTCCTATTGTTGGTCTTGATATTCTTTCCAAGTGGGGGGTAGTCATTTAAAATTCTCTTGATTTTTATTGATTGCAATATCTCTAAGAGAGATTCTTTGTTACATACTTTTGTAGACACTTCTTGACATAACTGCTCCATCGTGGATTTTACAAAGGATTGAATATTATGGGTGAGATAGATAGGAAACAATAGATGCTCTTTTATTGATTTTTTTTCAAATAGCATAAGATCTTAAATTCTTTCCTGACTTTATTTCTTTAGATCTTCCATTTCCACCACCCTTCTGCTAACATAAGTCGTTTCATCTGTATACTGCAGTGGTTTTACCCCTGCCTCTATGACGCAATCATTAGCTTCTTTCCATAGTTGTGCACATGTGTCAACATCTACTCCTTTGGTGGAGAGAACACTCATGAAGAGGGTTTTTCTGGTGTCGAAAATCATTCAGTACCTGAGTCTTTCTATTTTCAAATATACTGGTAGGGAGGTAGGTGGAGGTTGGTGCAAGTCCCACCAATTAAACATCTGCTCAAAATTCTCACTAGCTTCCCAATACCTTCCTTGAGTCTCTATCAAAGTGTTCTAAAAATTAAGGTCTTGTCACTCCAACTGTATGTTGATCAACAAATTAAGGAGTTCATTCCTTTCTGTCACTAAATTTTCACTGGAAGCCAACACTTGTGTTTTGATGGACTCCATGGTACATGTCGAGGCTCTGGTATTTTCTAGAGAAGAATTGAGCTTATGTTTTTCTACTTATAACTCATTCCTGTGGGTGTCTCGTAGGATTTGCATAATCTTTTCAAACTCTTTGTTCAAGTGGTCTGTTTGTTCCTGTAGGGCACCATTGATCTTACCTAATTTTAGAACTTCAAATTCTTTGATAGTTTCCTGGATATCTATGGTGAATTGGTCTTTTACGTCTTTCAACTCTGTTTCTAGCTCTACTACTTGGTTCCTGGAAATTTTCAGGGCATTATTTACCTCCATGACAGAGGGGGCATTTAATCCTGCAAAGGCATTGAGCATTGAAGCTACTTGGACCGTGTTTTCTTCAGGATTAGGCTCGAAATTCCACTCTAATATCCTTCTTGCATATGACTTATACTTGGTTTCTTATCCTCTCTTTATTTTTGCCGATCTCTTTTTGATGCTTCTTGTTCTATTGTCGAAGTAGTAGTCTCCAATAGCGACTATAGATCCTTCAAAATTGAGAGCTTGGGAAGAGAGGGAGGAATCTCCTAGTATGGAGCTTATGGGGGTGTACTTCAGAGGAGGTATATTCAAAATGCCTAAGTTTGGTGTCGACGGAGTGCCTGGGGTCCTGTTTAAATTTTACTTAAAAATCTCATCAACTTTCCTCTTTGATTCAGCCTCATCGGCCAATCGCTTCGCCTCTGCCTCTTCAACCAGTTTCCTGGCTTGTGCTGCATTATCTAGCCTCTTGGATTCTTCGTCCTCTACTAACTTTTTAGTTTATTCTTCTTTCTTATTTTGTAGAGCGGCCTGATGTGTCACACGCTCATGTTCTTTCCTATTCTTCTCCTTAGTCTGTCTTCTTTGATAATCTATCTCATCTTGGAGTGTTTTCTGTTCAAGATGTTTTTATTTTTTGGTATTCTCCTGTTCTTTGGCATTTCCTCTATCTTGGTCTTACTGACACAACTTCTAGAATTGGGATAAAGTTCCCATATTGAATTCTTCTTGTTCGATATCAAGTTCTTGCTTTGCAGTGTCATTGGGCAACTGGTGAAAGACTTCATCATACGAGAATACTCCTTTAAATGTTTCCTCCTCAAAATCAACAACATAGATATTTTGATGAGTGAGGCTAATAGACCTGACATGACTGATATCCATCTCATGAGGATTGTGGCCTTTAGGATCAGCCGAGCACATGATTAACTCTTGTAAGGTCTCAACTTCCTTCCTTGCATGTTGAGCATTGGAGATTAAATAACTTCCAATGTGGAGAGGGAAGATTGGCCAAAACCTTTTATTGTTATTTTTTAAAAGTGTTGTGACGCCAGACCCCATCGTTTGGTATGTTATTTCCCTCATTTGGCCCAGGATGAAATACAGAAAGATATGTGGGGCCCCGGTGGTCCCATAAACCCTAATAAATGAGTAGTACTTGTAAAAGAACCAATCAACCACCCCTTTCATCCCACTTCTAGCCTCAAAGAATATCATGTGTCTGGGGAAGCCGAAAAGGACGGAATGCAGAGGGGAAATAAATACATTTCAAATATCATAAAAATGTTGTCTAAAATTTATGCTCCATAATTGGGAACAATAAACATGAATGGGAGGCTGACTTTGGTCCCAATTCCATCCCAATTTGGGAATTTGTACCGAGGAACAAATGGAGTTGATCATATACACATACATATAAAAACATGGTTTCTTCATACTTGGTAGATTCCTTGAGTGCAGGCATATGTTAAAGGATAGGATATCTTCCCAGTTGAAGATTTGTCCCGTTCTAATGACGGTGTTTGCCAAAGGTAACCAATCAACTTGGAAGTGTGTACTCTTTTCTTCCCCGTATAAACAACAGAGCATGACCAACAACAACTTGTAAGGAGTTTTAAGCATGTGGGTGGGGACCAATTTTTAACCTTGTTTAAGGGTTTCATCTTCGTCCACCCACCAGTGTTTCATCTGTTTTGTCAGTCGTTTTCTTTCCTCCTAGAACCCTTTTGAGAAAGGTTCATTCAACGAGCAAGTGAGAGCGGGAAGGTGATATATGGAGCTAATATCCTCTGGTATGAGAGAAGCTACTCGCACCCCCTTATTTCTCATGATGTTTGTCATGGAAGAGTCATATTTCCCGAGGAACCACTATGCTGCCTTGTTGTATGGGAATAGTTGTGGCCTGGAATCTACCAGGTGGATACCACTTTTCATGATATTTTTGTACACCTATAAAAATTAGTTGTCTTCAGGAAACTATGCAGAGTCAAATATCATGTGGATCTCTTCAAATCTGGGGCAATGGTCCTCGCCAGTGTGAGGAATCATGCTAGTCATCAAAGTTTCGATCGGTCGAGATTATTATTTGGGGTCTGTGGCACCCAGGACATACACCGAACTTCTATATCTTTTGGGGTTATGGCTCACCATGAAGAATAACCAAATTATCATGCAATAACATGTCAAAAATAATATCATCTTATCTTAAGTATAAAGAATTAGCTGTAATAATAAAAAACTGGTTAAGTGATACAAAATGAAGGTTACCAGTAAACAAGGAGTTGTGGTAACAAAGTAGGAGATCTCAGTAAGAAAGGGAGTCTAGCTGAAAAACAAACTTTGCGGACTGTGTTTAGAAATATTACGGTGCAAGATATGTTCTGAAAGGGTTTTTTTTTATAACTCACAATGCACATCCATCTAGCATGAGTATGCCATAACTCAAGTTTGTACGAGGATCTTGCTAAATCCGTTCATAAATTTTCTCGTTAATACATTTCATCTATGTAATCAAATCTTATTAAGATGGATAGATAGATTGATTTGGGTATTGGGGGTAGTGCTACACGAAATCTTCAAATAAGATCATTATCAGGGTTGAGCCTTCAGAGTATGAGAGATCATGGTTTTTTTGAACTCTGAAGGGAAGGGTATCAAAGACATATTCCCTTATACATGGACCAGTGGGTGGGCCTAGTGCGTCAACCAATAAAAAGTGATACGGAAAGAGGTGGGACCCATCGAGGTATTGGCATCGGGGTAAATCAGGATGAGGGTGGAACTAAAACCCAAGGGAAATGTATCGACAAAATATTCATTGCTTTTTTTAGAAAGGCCCGTAAAAATATGTTCTTTATAGGATTTTGGGAAATGGTTGTCTAAGGTTTGAAGGATGTGGAGACGTTTGAGCTCCGATGAAGACGATATCAAAGAATATTATTTTTTTCTAGGAGAATGTGTGGGACACACGTGAGAAGGGTCAAGAGGCCATCACATTTTTATTTTCAGAGTTCAATAAGATAAGGCTTAAAAAGGCTCCCGACAAGGATGCTATCGAAGATTATATTCCTTCAATACTTTAGAAACATTATTTTGTCCTGAAATCAATAAAATTAACTCATTGGAGAACAATAAGACGAGAATTCAAAAGTCCAATCTTGGGATGCCACTCGAGGAGGTGGTTGTTTGATAAGTAATAAAAAACCTTGGGGCTCCGTGAAAAGAAAACAATGTAAGAGTCGGAGTGATCGGAGTGTGAAGATAGGAGTTTAAATTAACGCATTGAAAAGGGGACTCCAACAAACATGATCCCGAAACAGATTCGAGTTAAGCTTGGTTTATCTTAGAGAAGTAAGGATGCAAGTCTTGTAGGGTAAAATATAGGCGCAAAAGAAAAGAGAAAAATATTTTAGGGACCCATAAAATTCAAAAATATGGGGGTGTTGTTGTGAAATGACCCACAACAAATGGCGACTTACTGGAAAGAACCAGTTATCTCTAGGTTCCAAAAAGAGAGAGAGACTTCAATTATATAGAAGCAAAAATTTACCTTTTAAAAGTCCATTCAGCACCCATCTTAAGGACCCCACATTCAATGGTATGTATGTAAGCCATAAATAAAAACATGTTATCAATGATCTTCCACATAATTCAAGTGATCATTTTTGGGAAACTTCATAAATCCATAGTGAAATTGCGAGAGTGACACCACGAAGACAAAAATTTGGTCAACTGCTATAGACCGAAGTGTTTTCTTCACCTCTCTTTCCCGGCATTGCTTCATTGTCAATGAGCATCCATATACCCAACGAAGATACCTCAATATCATAGAAGCATGGCCCCATTGCCAGCGAGTGTCCATAGCCCCGACGGGTTTACTTGTACTTCCTACGCTTCTAATAACATTTTCAACTTCCTCATGAGTATACTTTTGAATCCACCTTTTAGATATAGAATTTAGATATAGTGGCTGAAATATAGGTGACAATAAATAGGAAGTGGGGTGATATGAGATTTACTTTGATTTTCTAGTATCAGTCAAAAAATTGTCTTCATGGGTCTGTAAACATGAATCATCGATACATTTTAAAACTAGGAAATAAAGGGCAAAGACACTGAATTTATGTGGAAGATAATGAATTCAATATATTTCAGGAAAATTGAAAGGAACATCAACAAGACTCAAGAGTGGTCACATAAGAGTGAATAAGAGATAGAAACCATCAAAAGGTACAAAATTTGAAGGTCAGAATCTTTTCTTTTGGTACAGATGAACAAGTTCCTCTTTTCTGTGATACCATTTGTTAACAAGGATAAAGCTGGATTTCTGATCGGTTAAACAATCAACAATAGAAAGATACTTGTTGGAGAGGGTGCTTAGACAGGTCCTAAGGTCTTGGGTCCCTCATGTGAAAAAAAAATGGCTGGTCTAGAGTAATAGAAAGTGGGAGGGTGTTATTGTAAACTAGAAAGGCAAAAAAAAAAAGGAAAGAACAAAATCAATCAACGGTCAGATTATTGAAATGAAAAATAAAATAAAATAAACTACAAATGAAAGACTACTATGTATAGCACCACATCACTGTAGGTGATCAGGAGAAGTATTTCTTCATTATTTGGCCATTGACAGGGAGTTCCCCCTCATATCCCTGTAATTTTTTGAGCCTGAAAGTACCAGGACCTATTTTCTGATGGATCAAATAGGGTCCTAGCCATAGTTTTTGGAATTTGAAGTGTTTTCCTTTAAGTTAATTTTCTTTGTCCCACTTGAGAACAAGGTCTCCTTCTTGAAAATATTTGTTTCCTACATTTGATTTATCAAACCATTTTTTAATTATTTCTTGGTGTTGAGTCAAGTTCATCTTAGGTTTTTCCCTTTCTTCTTCAAGGTTTAGCAACATATTTAACCTTTCTTGCATTATTGTATAGGATTCGTCTTGGATGGATTGGGCCAATTATAAAGCGGGTAGGAAAGTATGGGATGGAACTATGGCTTCCTACTCATAAACTAGGAAAAAGAGGGAGTTACCAATGGATGAATTGGGAGTCACTCTATCAGCCCAAAGAGCATTCTAAAGAGAAAGATGCCAATTTCTTGAGGATTTTAATGAGGTTCTTTATAGTGGACTCTGTTATTCCATTTCATTTTGGATAGTAATTCGATGTTGAGTACTTAACCTTGATTTTTTTATCGAGAGCGAATTCAGTAATTTTAAGAGAAGAAAAATACTTGGCATTATCAAAAAGTAAAAAGTTTGGAATTCCAAACCTAGTAATGATGTGTGATTCAAGGAACGAAATCACCTAATTTTCGTTGATGGTTTTCAAAGGGATTGCTTCACTCCATGTGGTGAAATAATCACTAGTCATCAAGATGTATTTATGCAAATGCGATGATTTTGGATTGATCTCCCCGATAATGTCCAACCCTCACTGTTGGAAGGGGCATTTGATGATGATAGGTTGCAAGGGTAAAATGACTTTATTTTCTCTTTCGGTCATGGTTTGGAACTGTTGGAATTTCCTTGCATATGCATGAGCATCTTTGAATAAGGAAGGCCAATAATATCCTGCCCTGAGGATTTTGTGTGCAGTAGTATCCCCACTGTAATTTCCTCCTGCGGGTCTATCATGGAGCTCGGACATGACTTTCTCAACATCCCTTTTCTCCAGGAATCTAAGGAATACACCATCATAATTTTTTCTGCATAGAATTCCCTATATCATCTAGTATTGGGTGGATTTGAGCCTTAAATCCCTTTTCTTCTTGGGGTCCAGATAATGTGGATCCAATACATGAGTCAGGTAATATTTCATTTCGTAGAACCATGGGTTTGAAATGATTGGGATGTAAATACTTGTTTTTCAAATAGCTCAGAATCTTGGTAGAGAGCATCTTCATGAGACTCAACAAAACAAAATTCTGCAGCTATTTTTCATAACCCTTGTCCTTTAACAATATTTGCAGGTTTGATATCCAAGTCATATTCTTGAAGAGCTATAATCCAATTTTCTCTTTTTTCTGCCAAATCTCTTTGTACCAGGAGGTTCTTAACAGCTGGGTAAGGAAGAATAACCTTAATTTAAGATTTGAGTAAGAATGGTCGAAAGTGTTTAACATCTTTGAAAACCGCATATACATGTTTATCAACTTCAAGACAATTCAACTCAGCTCCTTGTAGGCTTGAAATCATAAAATCCATAGGAAAATCGTCTCCTTTCAAATTCTTCTGTGTTAATACCGTCACAAAGGCGATATGGGAGGAAAATGTGTAGAGGATGAAATCTTGATCAAAATATACTCAAAAGTACCGGTGCTTGAATAATATCTTCTTTGAGTTTGTCGAAATCCTCCTTCTCATTAGACCCCCATCGACTAAATTCAACATTCCTTTTTATCATATCTTGTAGGGGTTTTATTACCTCGGAAAAACTGGGTATGAACCATCTTACGAAATTCATCCTTCCGAGGAATTCTTGCATATATTTTTTGTTGTGAGGGGAAGGGATATTAGCGATCACTTTGGCTTTGTTAGGTTCAATCCACATACCATGTTTGGAGATGATGAAACCCAAGAGTTTTCCTTCATTCACGACAAAAATGGATTTATTTTGGTTCAGAGAGATGTTGTATCTCCTGCATTGATTGAATACCTTATTTAAGTGAGATATATGGTCCTATTTATTCTTCGAGAGGATGGCTATGTCATCTAGGTACACTACCACACATTCTCCCAGAAGACCTCTAAAGGAAATAACCATGGCTCATTGAAAAGTGTCTTGAATGTTTATTAGTTTGAAATAAATATTCCTATAGGAATATGTTTCCAATTTGGTTATGAAATTTGTCTTAAGTTGGTATTCATGAGATACTAAGACTTTATTATGTCTTGAGAATCCATCTAGTTGGGAGAGCTTTTCCAATCTGAACACACATTGTAGAATTTGTTCCATGGGAGGCACATGGTAGTTATCTTTTTTTGAGGCTCTGTTTACATTTCTAAAATCAACACAAAGCATGATATCCCCATTCATTTTCCTAACTGGCACTAAGTTTGATATCCACTATGTATTCCTTACTGGAAAAATGATTCTAGAAACCAACAATTTATTTAGCTCTACTTTGACTTGAGGTTCAAGACTAGGGTGCATATTCCTCAAATTTTGTTGGAAAGGCTTGGTTTGAGTTTTCATGGGAATAACATGATGTATAATATTTTTATCATATGTCTTAAGGTATGCATACTTCCATGCGAACATGTCTTTATACTCTTTGACTAACTTGATGCATGCCTTCCTTTCTTTAGGAGAACAATTTTTTCCCAGGTTGACGTTCTGAGGAGAAATCTTTGATCCCAGGTTTATTTTTTCAAAATACATGTATGAGCTATTGGTCGTGAAATTTGTGCCCTTTTGAATTTGTCTTGAAGTTCGTAGAGTTTTTCTAGTTTGATCACACCCCTGGGGATACTTTTAGTCGGGCCTGTTGCATTTTCTTCTTCGGAATTATCATTATTATCAATATTTATCATCATCTCATGTTGGCCTTCATCTATGATAGAATCCTTGAAGGTATATTTAAGTTGTAGAAGATTAATGAGTTTTTGGTGATCATCAAAGACCCTCCAACTTACGATATTGTTTGGAATTGACGGCCTGTACAAAATTTCAACAAAGAAGGAGTTAGGCATTAATCCATCTGAGGGTATTAATATAGAAATGACATTTGCTAAAAAATCAAAGTCATTATTCAATGATTGAGGAACGATGTTAATATTGAAATAAGTGAAAGATTCAATTAGCTCCCAAACCTCAGAATGATAATTTTTTAGGTGACTTTAAATAAAATGGATGGTGTTTTGTACCTGTCTGACGATGATTTCAGAATCACCAAATACCTTGATTTTTTCTTCTTTCAAGTTAGTTTCCTTTCTAAGTCCCTCTACGATGGCTTTGTATTCGACAATATTGTTGGTGCAATGAAATTCCAATCCGCATGCAATTAACATTTTATTACCTTTCGGGTCTTTTAGTATGAAACCCTCTCCTACACCTTCCAAATATTTTGATCCATCGAAAAATAACATCCACATATCAGGATCATCTTTTTTTTAATTTCAAATGGTATTTTTGAATTTTCATATTTTTTGGTTTTAAAGAGGTTAGTCAAGTTAGTGCATTTTTAAGCCTATCTCTAGAAACTATGTTAGTTTGTACATTAGGGGGATTGTTAGTCTGATCAACTATATTGTAACTAGGATCAATAATCTAGGTACAATGAAGGATTTCATATTTTGCGTCATATTCCGCGAGTGTTGATGGTTCAGGTGTGAAGTTCCCAAAAAAAGTTTCAAATGAATAATTCCCAAGAATGGAATGATTGAACATCATCGGTTCATTCAGATCATTCAAATCAATAACAACATGTTTCATATACCTTTATCTGTCGATCCTGATTTGGTTCATTTTACCATTGAAAGGGAGCCATAAATGGGACTAGTCGGTAGAAATGTAGCCATTTAACATGGCCGACCAATCTCGGCTTAAGAGCATGCCATAGTTATATGGAATGTCCACTACTATTATATCTATGGTTTCATGAACTTTCAGGTTAGCATACATCCTGATCAAAAACTTTTTCAATTCTCCAATCACCTTAACTTTAGTTCTGTCTAACTAGATAATCTAAATATTAGATGGTTCGGGTTTGATGTTAATCTTCTCATAGACTTTGAGAGGCATGAAATTAGATGAAGCTATTGAGTCCACCATGCAATTATGAACATTTCTATTGAAGAATTCAAAAGTGATGAGAAAAGGATGGGTGTTGGACTCAGATATTTCACTTGTAAAGGATGTATTAGTCATGACCTAACTTTTGGATGGAGTATTGTTGTCAGACGAACTTACCTTTGTGATTCCTCTTTTGGTTCCATAGTTTGATTCCCGAATGCTAGGAGAAGTTTTACATTGCAATGTTCTGATGAAATTTTCTTGGATTTTTGGAATCATCATGAGTTAAAACAAAGAAATGTTGGCTTTTGTTTTCTTTAGATATTCTAAAAAGTCATATTCCAATTTGGCCAAGGGAGTAGGAAAAATATTTTGTTTCGTTGTTTGATCTATTGTTTTGGGATTGGAAAAAGTATTCTTATATGAATTAGGGGTAGTATTAGTTGAAAGAGAAGATTGTTTAGGAATAATGGTAGTGGGATAAACAAGATTAGGGGTACCATGGGTGTCATCAGGAATATTCTTACTGGCACTCCTAGTGGTTACGATGTTTTGTGAGACATTCACTTCGTCGGCTTCTTATTCATCTTCTCCAAACAATATGTCCCAAAATGATTTTAATTGTTGTTTAACCAGATCATCAGATTCCTAGGGTTGTTCTTGTTGTTCTTGACCTCCATCTCCCTCATTAGTGGTTTCATTCATATTCTATGTTTCCCAGGTTTGAAGGGCCTGGAAAATTTCTTCCATATTGATGCCTTCCATCTTAGAGGGGTTTGTTTTACTGGTTGGGGGAGTTTTACTATCTTTCTTGGGGGGGAACTTAAAAAAAAAAAATTTGATTGGAATATCCCTCTCCATTGCCCCTTTTTAGGTCAACCAAGTCATTGGATAGATTTTTGATGATTCTTTCAAGAGATTCCATATCCATCGAATTAAAGGGATTTTTATCTTAACCGGATTTAAATGTGAATATTTTACTTTTACCTTTATCTTTAGATGGTTTTGAGTTGGAACCACCCTTTAAACTTAACATAATGTTTTCAAATTTAAGGGCTTCTTGGAAGGCTTCTTCTAGAGTATCCTTTTTAGAATTTTTTACACACATGGACATGGACATGGGTAAACCAGAGGTATAAAATTCAATAGTGACATCTTCAGTAGGTTTTGATGCCCTTGGGATTTGTTTTAATAAAGTGAGGAACCGTTGATTGTAATCGGTAACTAATTCTTTCGAATCCATCTTGACTCTTGATAGTTCGAGAACCCGGGTGGATGGTGTTTTATTTTCCCCAAATTTTTGGAGGAAAGAGTTTTCAAAAGTTCTCCAATTCGAAATGGAGGCTTCTTTTAGAGAGAAATACCATGTCGACTCTTTTTCTTCGAAGGTAAGGTAAAAAAATGACAGACGACGTCTTCGTGGTGAATTATTTTTAGCCTAATAGAAAACATGAATTTTTTAATATGGTTCTTGGCTGAATCCTTTTTGTTGGGGTAAAATTTAGGCAGGAATTTCTCAGGGTGTCTAGACATGTCGTGTTGAATTCCTGGTACAATGGCTACATCAACAAACAACGAGGGCTGGTACCGGGGAGGATTTTGGTTTGCATTTTCTCCATCCATGTTTAGGGTCTGATATACAATGACATGATAGGGGTTATATTTGAATTCACTCTCAGATCTATCCCCTTCTTTGAAATTGTCCTCCAACACATTTCTAGGGGTGTGAGGGGGTGAATCAGGAGTTGAGGGTGGTCTACCTCTTGCTCCACCAACGAGTATATGATACTCAAGATTAAATTCTAAAGCCTCGGGGAAATGATAAGTACTTTTAGGAATGTGATATTCAAGGGTCTCAACCGAACAATTTTATTGATAGGAGTAAGGGTCAACAAAATAGGGATCTGTATGTCGAGGGACTTCTTGATTTTCAGGCAGAGAGTAATATAAGGGAAGTTGTCTGGTCTGTCTGATACGTTGTCTAGTCATTGCATGATTGGTTTGCTCGGTCGAGTGCCTGACTAAAGATTCGATCTCTGAGATAGTTAGGATATGAGGCTGAGGAGAAGAGAAAGATGTTTAAGGATGACAGGTAACGTGGTGAGTTTTGACCTGAGCTGGAGTGTTCACCATATATTCTGAAGGGAATACATTATGTTGGGAGTAAATTTGATGGGAATCAGTCATGGAAGAAAATATTACTTGTGGGGAAGAATGGGAAGAATTGAAATTTCTATTTGTACCCATTCAGTTTTATGGCCCTCCTAGTGCCATTTCTGTTGACAGGCCAAAATGATCCGTTCAGCCAATTGAGGGAAAACGCCTAATGGAAGGTCCCAATTAGACCCACTCTCATTTGGAGTAATGCTTCGAACCATCTGTTTGCCTGGTTACCAACTAACTAAAATACTAACTAAAATATGAAGCTATGAACAACAGGTTCTCGGATGAATTAAAAATAAGATAAAAGAAGGAAACAAAACTAACTAAAATTAAACTAAGAGGTATGATTATTATTCTAATATGAAGTCTCTAAACTAATACTATTTAAATTAATCTACCCTAAGAAAACTAGAAAAATAAATGAATACAATGAATAATGTGCATTACTTGAGTAGAATAAATTCATGACATAAGTGATACATAAATTTGACAGCATAATTTGTTAGAACCAAAGAATTGATAAATTTAATGACTTTATAATATCGTTGTACTCATCCTGAAAACCATGATAACTGCAAACTGCAAACATTAATTTAGAAGTAATTCATCAACTAACATTCACAGACTACAAACAAAGAGATGCATAAACAAAATAATCTCATTCACACACATCAATACCATAATCTTCAAATTTAGAATGTCTCTTGGATTCAAATTATCTTGCAGTAAAAATATTTTCGTAGTAGCTCCAAAACCAAAATCCCTTTCAAATGGGCAACACTCCCTTTATATAGTAAGGGGCGAATGCTTACAATCATTCTTCTTGGTAATCATAAAAATTAGGGTTGTTTCACAAAAATACTCTTTATATTCCGTAATAGATTACAATATCAATAGAAAACAACATTTGGAAAGAACGGTGGCATTATGTAATCATGATGTGGTTCACTCCTATTGTTGGTATTGATGTTGTTTCCAAGTGGAGTATTCATTTAAAATTCTCTCGATTTTTCTTGATTGCAATTTCTCTAAGACTGATTCTCCGTTACAGACTTCTACGGACACTTATTGACATAATTTATTCATCATGGATTTTACAAAGGATTGAATCTTATGGGTGAGTCAGATAGGAAACAACTGATTCTCTTCAATTGATTTTTCTTCAAA
The DNA here is from genome assembly GCA_000966675.3 of Picea glauca. NCBI lineage: Eukaryota > Viridiplantae > Streptophyta > Pinopsida > Pinales > Pinaceae > Picea > Picea glauca. Next base: position 290,632 of record JZKD02S1673869.1, read on the forward strand.
TAGCATCAGATCCTGAATGCTTGCATGAATGGATTTCTTTAGATCTTCCACTTCAACTCCATTGTTGCTGAGAGAAGCCGTTTCATCTATAAACTGTAGTGGTTGTACCCATGCCTCTATGATGATATCATTAGCTTCTTTCCATAGTTGTGCACATGTGTCAGCAACTACTCCTTGGGTGGATCAGACACTCACAAAGAGGGGTTTGTTGGTGTCAAAAATCATTCGGTACCTGAGTCGTTCTCTTTTAGAATATATTAGTAGGGAGGTTGGTGGAGGTTGGTGTAAGTCCTGCCAATTAACCATCTCCTCAAAATCCTCGCTAGCTTCCCGATACCTTCCTTGAGTTTCTATCAAAGTGTTCTGTAAATTAAGTTGTTCTTGCCGCTCCAACTGTATGTTGATCAACATATTAAGGAGTTCATTCCTTTCATTTTATAATTTTTTGTTGGCTTGTAGCGCTTGTTCTTTTATGGACTCCATGGTACATGTCGAGGATCTAGTATTTTCTAGAGAGGAATTGAGTTTATGTATTTCTACTTCTAACTCATTCTTGTGGGTGTCCCATAGGATTTGTATCCTCTTTTCAAAATCTTCATTCAAGTGGTCTCTTTGTTCCTGTAGGGAACCATTGATCTTACCTACATTTAGACCTTCATCTACTTTGACAGTTTCTTGTATACCTATGGAGAATTGGTATTTTACGTATTTCAACTCTATTTCCATCTCTACTACTCAGTTCCTGGAAATGTTTAGGGAATTAGTTATCTCCAAGACAGAGGAGGAATTTAATCTTGCAAAGGCATTGAGCATTAAAGTTGTTTGGACCATGTTTTCTTTAGGATCAGGCCCGACCTTCCATTCTAATATCCTTCCTGCATATGACTTAGACTTGGTGTCTTCTCCTCTCTTTCTTTTCTCCAATATTTTTTCTATGCTTCTTGTTCTATTATCGAAGTAGTAGTCTCCAATAGCGACTAAATATCTCTCAAAATTGAGAGTTTGGGAAGAGGGAGGAATTTCCTAGTATGGATATTATGGGGATATACTCCGTAGGAGGGATATTCACAATGCCTATGTTCGGTGTCGACAGAGTGCCTGGGGTCTAGTTTAAATTATTCTTCAAAATCTTATCAGCTTTCCTCTTTAATTTAGCCTCATCGTCCAATCTCTTCGCCTTTGCCTCTTCAGCCAGTTTCCTGGCTTTTGCTTCATTAGCTAGCCTCTTTGATTCTTTTTCCTCTGCTAGATTTTTAGCTTCTTTTTCTTTCTTCTTTTGCAGAGCATCATAATGTGCCAAACACTCATGTACTATCATGTTCTTCTCCTCGGTCTATCTTATTTGATAATCTATCTTAGATTGGAGTCTTTTTTGTTCAAGCTGTTTTTCTTTTTTGGAATTCTCTTGTTCTTTGACATTTCCTATATCTTATTCTTGTTAACACAACTTCTGGAATTGGGATAAAGTTTCCATATTCAATTCTTCTTATTAGATATCAATTTCTCTCTTTGTAGCATCAATGGGAAATTGGTGCAAGACTTCATCATACGAGAGTACTTTAAATTTAACCTCCTCAAAATAAACAACGTGGATATTTGGATGAGTGAGGCTGATAGATCTGACATGACTGATAGCTAGCTCATGAGGATCATGGTGTTGGCACGAAATTGATCAGACCAGGGTCCTTCGTAGGTTACCAACAAAAGGCACCGAGTAGTCTAGAGTGATGGAATTTTCATCTCCTCCAAAGAGAAGTCTCACTCGAAGCACAACCAAGAAAGAAACATAGGGAAGGGAAAGGAGAATACTTAGGTGGGTTTCCAGAATCTTCAATATTTACCATGATCTTATGAAAGATAGAATAACCACATAACTGATCTGAACTCATTCATATTGGAAATAAATACACTCAAGTGTGAAATCATTTGTAAACAACGACAACATATTGATCTTATCAAGCATAAAGAAGTATTGTAAGGAGACAATGCATAAGCATACACACATAATGACAAAGTAATTTCAAAATTTAGGTCCTTCCATATTTATTATCAGAAGATATTCTCAGGTACAATCTCACAGATACATATCAAGACTCTGTTACAAGATTCTGGCTCTAGACTCATGTCACATGGCTCTAAATACCCTTTTCCCCAAAATGTATACAAGTTACAGTCACAAAACCCTTTCTATGGCTGAGCGCTCTATACCTTCTATGACAAAACTCTACAGACAAGAAACTACACCCAACCATACCAAGCAATAAAAAAAAAAACCAAACCCTTTTACACTAATATGCATCTCATATATAGGATGAGTGGGATCTTCTAGCTTTGGGCTCCACATGCTTTCTTGTTCTTGTTTTGTTTTAACTGTTTTTGCCTTGTTGGAATTGCGTTGTCCCTTTTCACAACCGATTTCCATTTCTTTTCTTGCTTCACTTTCCAGCTTCTTCTATAGCTTGCACAACTCGTGCTTGACTAAAATTGGGACTGTAGTCATCCTTGCGCAACTCCAAACCAAAAATGAAGGGCCCAACAAGCTCTGACCATAAGCCTTGACTCACCCTCGAGTCAAGTTCTTGGATCCTTTAGGGATTCTAGGAGTGCATGTTTCTTTCCTTTGTCCTTCTCTTCTTTTCCTTCATCTTCTGCTTGTGCTTTCTCCTTTTCTGCCTCTTCAAATGAAGGGCCCAACTATGGGACCAAATCTAAGGCCCGCTTCTTGAGTTCCTGGAAACTCCCCATTTTATCCTGACACTTCCTGGTAAGGACTGAGGCTTCGACTACAAATTTTTAAGTCACATCTGTGATGCATCCTTTAGGCTTGGATGTGACCAGGGAGTTCCATTCAGAGTCAGTTGTAGCATCTACCTGATGCATTTTCATATACACTATCTAAACAATAGGTTGAAATTCGTGCAGATCTTTCTTGGCTATAGATTGTGCTTCGAACAGAGTGTTCAACTCATTGTCTACTTGATGGATTTGATAAAATTTCTCTTGTTGCTCCATTGGATCCATGGTGACCACAAATTATTCATTGAGCAATTAGATTCTTTCACGCACCTCCACCAGAGTTTGATTATGCCATGCTATAATTCCCATCTAGTCACTGACTTCACAAAATATTCTTGTGCATTCGGTTGTGCACTTGTGTAGTGTTGCTCGAGCATTGTTACCTTCCAACACTACTTTCTCCATCTACTTTTGCAACTTTCGAGGTTGTTGTTTTGCTTCTTGCTGAATTTCTCGTAAATGGACTTCCAAATTCTCTGCGTGAATGGTGAACTGTGACCATGCTCCCTGGAGTAGCTCAATTTGATGCTTAGGTTCTCCTGTAGCACTGGATTCTGGTAGTTGTGGAGCTACCTTCCTTATCTCCAGCCAGGCTTCAACAAGCTTCTCTTGGACTCTTTTCATTTTATGCTCCACCTGGATTTTGACATATCCTTCCTATGTTCTGCCTGACTGAGCAAGGATTGCTTCCTCCCTTGCAAACTATGCAGTCCTTTCAGCCTGCTAGAGCCTCTGCTCTAGTTGATCAGTTGAGGCTCTGATCATTCCGACTATTTGCATTGTTGGCCACTGTGCAAGGTCAACAGAAGAAGGGGTGGCTTCCCTGGGTACTTGGACCTGCAGTGGAATTCCACTAGTCATTGAATGATCATAAGGTGTCTCCACCTCCTCTTCTCTTGTAGACGGTCCTGGCACAAGCATCAACCTCAACATCGATGTAAATAATGTTAGTACTTAGGTTATGGCCAGGCAAAGTTCCAACAACTTTGCGCACTGTTGTGGGTTTTGGAGGATGAGCTCAATTTTCTCTTGTACTGATGTTTCATTTTTCCTGAGGACTTATGAACCTCTGGTACCTCAGCCTCTTTGTGGACCTCAACTTCTAGGGTTTCACTTTTGATAGCACCCTCAACCTTATTCATTGAGTAAGTGCACTGAGGAATTAGGACTTGTGGCTTCTATACTATTTTCATATCTGTTGAAGATGGAGTGTCCTGAATTGGCACAAAGGGTATAGTATGTTGGTTCTGGGATTCATGGTTTGGCCCAATGATTTATAGTCTTTGTTCGGGTAGCTCAGGGTTTGGACTAGTGAGTTCTGGTCTCTGCTCGGGTATCTCTAGGGGTTCCAACTACATGGGTTCTGAGTCGATGGTTTAGGATGGAATGACTATTTCTTGGGGTGGAAACTAGGGTTGTAGTGGTGATCAAGGTTGTTCGGTGATGATGGTGGTGGATGGAGTGGTGTCAAGCTTAGGGTCATCCTAGATATCTATAATATGGGTTGCTCAAGCTGCTGAGAAAATGCAAGAAACGATGGATGAAATTGGCTGGGGGTTCAAAACCTTGCTTGGGGACATCCTCATCCTGAGTTTCTTAGCCATTGGCTCTGTGATGAATGAGATAATGAGAATTTCATTGAAATCCTTACCTGTTAATATAGCTTGCACTGGAAGCTGTAGGAACATGGGTAATGTTCTCTTCTTGCTCTCCAGTGGCTATGTCTCTTCCTCCTCGTCGGAGTCTATCTGTACTAGGGATTCTTTCTTCTATACCTCCGGGCCTGAGCTCAGTCCTAGCCCTTCTTCCTGACCCCTCTTCTTCAGAAGCTCTGCAGGTAGAAGGTAATGCATCCTCGACTTGCGCGGGTTGCATTTTACTCCGGGCCATGACATAAACTCCTTGTCAAAGGCCTCCTCATCTAAGTAGAATGGCAGCATGCGCAAGTGGAATTCTTCTCAGTTGGCATACCTTGGCCATACGAATTTATGGTGGTGGCTCATACTGAATGCAATATTCTGCATGTTGCAGTTGAGCAATTCCTTCGGTATGCACAACCTCTGAGTTGCATCCAACAACCTTTTGTACCATTTGGAGAATGCCTTGTTGTTGAAGGAAGTATTCTCCGAGTCCAACCTTGAGTGCTAAGGATTGAATATATTTTCCAACTGCCCCTTATTGGCTGAAGACAATGGTCTTCCTGCAGGTGGAGTCCATTTCAGTAGTGTGAATGCAACCAATAAGTAGTTGTAGTTGAAAGTGCCACCCTTATCCTGTGCTTCCTCACAAGCCACCAGGAGTTCCTCTAGTAAATAACTACACCAGTTAAATACAACGCCATGGGCACAAAAGTATGACATTGATAGGTCATCCAATGTACACTCTCCTTTGTAATAAGACCTCATGACCTTGCTAGAAATTACATAGCAGCCGGTTGTGACCTTCTCGAGTAGAATGGGGTCGATCTTGGATGTGCGCCCCCCCTATTTGTATGGAATCACTCATATAGAATAGGCTTCCCTTTCTTCTTGCCATTCTTTATGGGACCCTAGAAACCTTTGGAAACATCCTCTCCTTTGATGGATAGTCCATTAAGATGGTGGATGTCCTCTACGTGAATTGGATATCTCCTATCCAACCACAGGCCTCTGTCATGTACCCTTATAATGAGAAACTTGGTACACACCTATCAACTTCTCCAGTGGTGCCAAAAACTGGAAAATCCCAGAGGTTCATAATTGTAGAGTTAAACATGTTGATGAAATCCATATTTGGCATGAACTACATGCCTCCCAAATCGTCCGGAGTGACACTCCATAAGACATCGATGTTCATTTGCAGGAACATAACCTTTTCTGTCAGGTCGAGGTCGAGGAGCTTGACTTTCTTGACCTTCCCTTTGAGATCACCCACTATCTCGACCCGGGGGTCATAGGGCTCATTTGGTACTGCATCCTTCTAAATGACACTTCTGCTCCTTGTATATCTCGGCATGGTGAGTCTGAACTGTCAACAAATTCAACAGGATAAACGAGGATTGGGGATCATGACTAAGGGTCAAGGTAATGCACAGGCTTTCTCACAATTCAGAATTCACAAGTCGCTAAGTTTTCTCTGGGAAACAATGCATCCTACACCAAGTTCAAAGAACCTTATACTTAGGCTTAGCTGGAAAGTTCTATAATAATTTCTAAGGATATTCATCATTACCCTATAGACGCAACTTGGATCTGAGTTTTCCAATGGGACTGGTTAATGGAGTAAATCTATTGGGTGATTCTGACATTTACTGTGCAAGTTGGTCAGGGATGTGGCCAACTCCAGACCTTTCCATTTAACAAATAAGAATCCTGGTGCAAATACCGATGGAATATTCGTGTATCGTGACTTTATGGTTTAACAAAATTCATACGAGTTACTGTAGTTGTAATAAAGGTTATGACTATACTGGGTTTGTGTGGCACATGGACTAGGTGTGTGTCTGGATTCACTCCTCCTCCGACCACAAAGGGGTCCATGTCATATTTAATGACTACCATTAATATGTTCATGACTCTTCTGATCCTACGTTGTTGAGTAAGAAGTTCTACATCAAAAAAAAACTTTAGAAACAAAAATGAAAATACATGTCGTGGAGAAACAATGCACTCTTTGACTTTATTAACTGAATTCACAGAAATTGCAAAAAAAATAAATTTGAATCTAAATACTATACATGCTCCTTTGGACTAGAGAAATAGTCCTTTAGCTCAGTTCTGAGACATATAGGGTTTCAGGCGAGTACCATTCACCCATCCTGGCTGAGGTACACCGTCCATTTGCGTGATTCTGACTGCTCCAAAAGGTCGGATCTACACAACTAGAAATGTTCCCAACCAATGCATGTGCAACTTGCCTAGATTTTTCTGGTATCGACTGTCATAAAGTTGGACCTTATCTCCTTGCGCAAATTTTTTAGCCTTAATGTGTCTGTCATGCCAATATTTTTTCCTTTCTTTCTCAACTGATTGATGAAATTCTGCTAAAAAACTAGTCTCTTCAAGTTCCTACAATTCCATAAGCCTTTGTGCAACTGATTCATCCTCTGACATGTGTGTAATCTGTGAAATATATAAATTTGGAGTAATGAATTTTGCAGGTACCACAACCTCTTTTCCATAGACTAGCTACAATGGAGTATACCTGTGGAGTTTCTTTATGGTTGTCATGTAAGCCCATAAAACTATTGGGACTCTGTCATCCCAATCCTCCCTTTTTGCACACCAAACCTTCGTTAATCCTCTCTCTAGAATCTTGTTAAATTCCTCTACTGTTCCATTGGCTTGCAAATGGTAAGGGATACTTTTATGACGTTGGACCAAGAACTCTGTTATAAGCTTTGCTATTTTACTACTGATAAAATGACCACCTTGATCATTGGTCATATTCCTAGGACATCCAAATCGAGTGATAATATCTTCAAAAATGAACCTAGCAGTAGTATCGGTCGAACAATCCTAAACAACTGTTTCCTCTTCCCAACGTGTAAGGTAATCATTTGCAGTAATAATATACTTGGCCTTTGAATGCTTAGTTGTGGGGTTTATCAGCCCAATGAAGTCAACCGCCCATTTCTCAAATGCTTGCAGAGCTCGAACTGGATGAAGAGGCAATTCATCTCGTCATGATGGCTTTCCCACTCTTTGGTAGACGTTGCAAGATATAGCATATTCCTTTGCATCCTTGAAGAGTGTGGCCCACCGTAATATATCTTGGAGGACTTTTTTCTCAGTGGCCTTTCCTTCAACATGGCCTCCCACAACTCCATTGTGGCACCCCCATAGTATGCCTTGTATTTCATGATCTAAGACACATCTCCTAAGGATATTATCTAGGCCCAACTTATACAATTGCCCCGCAATAAATTGATAGTTCGTTGCTCTAACAACCATATGATGTTTCTAAGTTGTGAAGTATGTTTCTGGGCAGGCCCTTGCACTTAAGAAGACTGTTATGTCTTCCATGTATTTTGGTATGGCCTCAACCCGAAATAGATCTGCATCTAGGAGCTGATCATCAATTGCAATGCCACTTTCTCTTGACTCCAATATTAATAGGTGATCAGGCCCCACGTTGCATCTTCTAGGTTTAATGATCACCTCGAATGAAAATTCCTGAAACAGTAAAAACCATCGACAAATTCTTCCTTTCAGAATAGGTTTGTTAACTAGATATTTTAACGCAAAATGATTAGTAAAGAACTTAAAATGAGAGCCTAAAAAATAATGTCTAACCTTCTGTATAGCGTAAATCATATCCAAACCCTACCTTTCTGTGGTTGTATAGTTGCGCTAAGCTTGTGACAACTTCCTACTAGAAAAATAGATAGGATGATCCATGGCTCCATCTCCTAGTTTCGCTAAGATGGCTCCCAAGGCAATACCTGACGCGTCTACGTGCACATGAAATTCATTTTCCCAGTTTGGAAATATCAGAACAGGTCTTGTGCTGAGATTTTCCTTTAGGATATCGAATTCTTTATCATACTCTGGGGTCCACTGAAACACTTATGACTTCTTTAGTAGATTTTCCATAAGTGCAGTAATGTTTGCATATCTTCTAATAAGACTGCGATAGTACCCTATGTGCCCTAGTGTGGAGCACAACTTCTTAGCTCTCGTAGGTGGAGACATGTTCACAATAACTGCAACCTTGGCTGGGTCTACCAATACTCCTTCTCGGCATACCATGTGGACTAACAAATTTCCATGTGGCACATAGAAGATACACTTTCTGAGGTTCAACGATATCTGCAATTCTCTACATTTATCAAACATCAGACGTAGTAGTGCTACATGTTCTTTGAGTAGATTGTATACCATCCAATCATCCATATAAACTTGTGAATACATTCTTGGAAATTTTTTATTACAATTCGAGATAAAACTGCAGGGGCATTCTTTAGGCCGAAGGGCATCACATTATACACAAATCACCCAATTATGTTATGAATGTGGTCTTCTTTTTGTCTTCTTCAACAATCCTTACTTGGTGAGACCTTGAAAATCCATCTGTAAATGAGTAAGACTCTTTCCCCGCAACCTGCTCTAGCACCTCATCAGTGAAAGGTGTTGGGAAAGGGTCATGCACATAGGCATAGTTAAGGCTTCTATAGTCTACACACACCCTAATGTCCTATGCACCTTTCTTTCTCTGGATGACTATTGGGCTAACCCATTCTGCTTCTTTTACTACAAAAATGAGTCCAACTTCTAACATCTTGTCTATTTCCCGCTTAACCTTCTCTTTCACTCTAGGGTTAAGGTGATATGGTCTATGCCTTACAAGATTTGATCCTGGTTTTAGTTCAATCTTCATCTATCCCATAGCTCCTTTAATCCCTTTTAGCTCTGAAAATTTCTTTGGGAATAAGTCCTCATACTCCTGCAACAGGCTATGTATTTCTTGGCTAGTTTGCTCATCCCAGTAATATCCTACCATAGCTATTTTAGGTTTCTCTTTAGTTCCTATGCTGACTTTATGAAACTTCAATGGATAATGATAAGAACCATCAGTATGGCTAGGTATAATGTTCTGGATTTATCTGATTCCTTATTTTTCCTTAATGGCTAAGTTTCTCAATTCTTCTAAGTCATCTAGCCTTTCCAAATCATTCTCAATCTTATAGCATAGGTCTTTTATGTGAATCTAGGTCTCTTATGTGAATCTAGGTGAAGGTTAGACTGAATATCTTAGCTATGCTTTGCACATAACACTAGGTCTGTTTTCCATTCCCCAACATCAGTAAAAAGGAATTCTTTAATTCTTTGCAAGACTACTTTAAGCTCAGGGTACTTACTTGTAAATCAGAAGTCCTTGCACAATTGATCTACCAACGTTTTTCAGTCTCTGGTCTGTCTCTTGGTTTCCTCATGCATGTACCAAGATTTTGGAATCGGACCTAGGGAATGGGGAAATACTTGAACCCATAAGAGAAATGGTATTTCCGCAACTTTCCATTGTCTTACGCATTGTTCAATATGTGATTTAGGATCAGACTGTCCATTGAACAATTACGCAACTTGGAAATACGTCTGCATCTCTGATTCCAACTGCACCTTATCTTGAAATCTATATTAGATAGCTTGCTTCACATCATCCCAGTTCTCAACTAAGGCATTGTGATTAGTCCACCATCTGCAAGGGGTGTCATGGAGGGATAAGTCTAACACTAAGATCCTTTGATCCTCCGCTATCTTTTCTTCCATGCTGACCAAAAAAATATCAAGTTCTGAGGTACCATTGTATATCGTGTATTCTATAACCTCAGTTCCAACCCATCTAATTTCTCTGACAGTTGCGCATATCCTTGAAAATATTTCTTATGAACCTTGATTCCAACTGTCAAATGCCAATTCTGAATCTTCGTCTATTGATTGTATGCTCCTCCAACTTACTGATCCATAAACAATAGGATTTATGTAGTCTTCTCTCATTCATGTTGTTATGGTGTACAACTAATCCAAGTCCTCTCCTTCCATATTTTTGTTCGTTGGCTTTGTGTATCGAGGGCCTACATACGGATCCAAGGGTTAAACCAATTTTATTCCATTTGCCTCGAATGTCATAATGTCTTTCTTTAGGTCAATCACCACATAGTTTTCATAAGCCTAATCAATACCAAGTAGTGCAATATAAGGGTCCTTATCCCCCATGATTTTAATCACCTCAAAATCAGCTATAGGCTTTACTCCCGCAACACATATTTCCACATTCTCCAGTCTTCCTATTGGAAAAGTATAGTATTGATTGGCCATTCTTAGTTGGATTGGGGAATATGTCAATTGGGGTTTTCCTAGAGCTTCCCAAGTCTTTTTAAGAAATATATTAACATCAGATCCTAGATCTAACATAACATCCTTAATCTCAAAATCATCTAGTTGGGATGCTAATCTAAACTCTTTTCAAGTCCGTACTTTCCTTCTCTACACTCTTTGGATATTCTTCTTAGGGAGATTAGTTCTTATTCTAGGTTCTGGAGATTGTTCATTCCCTAGAACTAGGTACATTGTGTTGCGCGAATTTTCTGTCAACTGGTCATTCCCAATAATATCATAAAATAACCGAAACCAAAGTTCAACTACATTTTGTGGCTGTTCAGGTTGTCTCATCGGGACTACAGAGTTTCTAGGGGCAGGGGGTGAAGCATGGACTTATGTGATCTTAGGGTAAACAATAGGTTGAGGGGGTTTCTCTTGCATCTCAGGGCCAGGGATGTTCTGAAATACTTCTATGGAATTTTTAAAGAATAAATTTGGTTTCAAAGGATCATACATGTCCTCCTTAGGCATTGCTTTCTAGATCTGAGGTAAATTGTGAGCATTTGCGCCAGTCTTTGCTCCTCCTCGAGTAATGATGTTAAGGTTGGGAATTTGTCCCCTAATAACTCTCTTTATCTCTAAACTGATGAGATTATTTCTTCATTGACGTACTTGATCTTCCCATTTTGCAATTAGTTCTAGGCAGTCTTCAGTTGTGTGCCCATTAGTCTTGCAGTGAGAGCATCATGGTTGCCTTGGATGAGGAAAATATCTAGCCATGTGGCCTTTCTCATCATAGTTGTAGCATCTACTTGGTCCTCTTCCCCCAATTCTTCCTCCTCTAAAGTATCCTCCACTCCACCTCCTCGGCCTCTTCCCAGTCCCTGAGGGGTTTCATTCACCCTGAATGATGTTCGATCTTGTCTATCCCCAAGTGCATCCAATGCTCTACATTGATTTATAGCATGTGTGGCAGATGCACAAAACTCACAATGCACAGTATTCGATACTTTTTAATACTTTTGAATAATGGGGCACTGTCTTGGCCCATGCCCATGGATTCGGAAAATCTCGCAATACTCAACTGATGGCATTGTTTGATTACCTAAAAAAGCATGATATGGGGTTGGGGTATGGAATGGTAAATTTGTGGATACTTGCACAACTACTCCTATGGCTCCTGGTGAGGGTCCCATCATATTCTAAGGTGGTCCCATTCCCCTAATTCATGGATATTATTTCACCAGATTTCCTTCTATGTAACATCCAGTACACCAAACTTGCAGTCGTCCTGGTTTGGGTATCGTCAATTCTTGAATCTTTTCTATGAGCATTGATATTTGTCCTTGTAGTTGCACCATATTTGTGTCTGTTGGGGGTCTGGTCACTCTCAGGCTCCTAGGATATCATGCCATGGCTTCAATCTTCATTGATTGTTCCAAGGAATCTGTCAAAGTAGCTATATGTTGTTGCGTTAGTGAAATCTGTGTCAGAGGTAGAAATCCCTGGATATACCATTCTCTTTGATGTTCCTCATAGATAGGATGCACTAACCTCCCTATTTCTATAGTGGGAAAACCCCCTTAGAGACTACACTAGGGTTCAATCATGCAGGCAGATCTGACCGTTTAAAGTCTCCTACTTTTTACAACTATCCCAACAGTACCCCACATTCATGCATAAAATACAAAATATAGGGATCTGGTAGTCTTACCTTAAACTCCAAGTCCGGTGTCGATCCCTTTGCGCTCAGTTGTTTCTTAACTGTAGATATCCTCCCAAGGCCAACCTACATTCACCAAAAGACAAACAAGAAACTATGAACATGCATTCTATATATGGATCAATGGATTAGACGTCATAACAAAATGTAAATAAAACATAAATATTAAATAAATCATATGGTGGGACGGAAAAAGTACTTCTTTATATTAATCTCAAAAAGTCACTTACAAAATGAGACCGACGACTGCTCCTTGAACTCAGTCCTGGGATCCTCTTCACCAAGCTCCAACTGCTTCCACATATCTTTCTCCTCGTTTATTCTCCCTAGGGAAAAGGCATAGGCTTGCAATGGAGGAAAAAAGGTTGGCATAAGGAATTCTGGCTCAAACTCATAATGTGGCTGCGAATTCTTGGGGCAAGGGGGAATACTGAAATGGGTAGAGTTTCTTTGCTCTCATGCTTCTTGTAGGAATGGGACCCCAACACCTTCTTTTATATGCCAAAAAGATAGTTATTTGGTTGGGTGACCGGCTATGGGAGGTCAATTGGTTAGGAAACTACCCAAAAGACCGTATCCCCTTGCAACTTTTTATTTTTTGCAAATTTTGTGAGTATGCACGGACTATAATGGTGTAGGTAGCATACGTATGTGAGATATAGAGGTGCATCAAGAGTGTGTATGCGGATAGTAGTGGTGCAGGGCACGTACATATTCAAGAAATTGGTTTTTAAGAAGAGTTGTTCAGTGATAGCTTGGCAAAAATAGCAAGTAATATGGCATGATGCCAGGTATGCATGCATGGTGAAATTTAGGGTTATAACAGATGCCCCCTAATGTGTGAGGTCAAAAGAGCATCTGATGGCCGAAATACATTACAAATCTTCACCAACGTACGAAGCAAGTGAGCCCGAGACCAAACTTTGGGAGGTGCCATCTGCAAAATATCAATTGTTTCACCAAGGCGGGCATACCCATGCTCGGGATGAAAATAAATCATGGCTTCCAATAAAATACACTACATATCCATGTCATATAACTATATAAGTGTATCCGCGAGCAATATACAACGGATCTACATCTCAAAATCAAAACATATACATGTACAGTATCCATCTTCAAAAAGCTAATGAAACCTGATGGTTGGAGATGAGGCCTTCAGAGCTCGAGCAACAACTTCAAGATATTTAAAACTCAGGTAGGAGTGTAATATGAGTGTACAAATTCACTACCCATAGGTCTTCGATGGCTTGTCGAGAACATACAAGAGGATCTTGGTGATCAGGCAAAGAACTTCATTGATTTCAAACAAGGATTTTATTGGACTTTCAGGATGGTTGGGCATGAGGTCAAGAGACAAATTGTAGAAGGGACGACTCAAGTTGCGTAAAACTTCCCTTAGACAATAGCACAACAAATGATGAGACTCAGGCAACATGGAATTGACATAAGTTCACGATGCAGGAGGCAACACAAACTCTCCATGTGTTTTTAATAATAACCAAACGGAGGAGGACACAACTCTATGTAGCGAGAATGGCTTCCTAAGGTCATATTAAATCCCAGAGCTTGACGAACAAACAAAAGGATGTGCTTTGTCCAAGGGAGACTCATTGTGCTACCAACAAAAAGAAAATGCTTTTCCCATCCTCTTTTTGGGGTATATTTGATTTTTTTGTCTTTTTCAATAATTTTGAAAAGCTTGAAAAAAAATAAAAGAACTCTACGTTACAAAGGAGGAACGAGTGTCGCAAACATACTAGTTCCAGGCACAAGGAACATATTGATGCTTAGAGCAAGGAGACATATGCAAGAAAAGGACACTCGGGAAAACTCCTCCATGCGTCAAGGTGTCAAAACGCAAAAGCAAAGTGCTACAGGGCTTGCGTATAAGGTATGCTTCAAATGGTTCAGTTGAGATAAACATGGAGCCAACATTAGGCCAAAGATGCAGGAATGCAAATGTGATTGATAGGACACAATGATAACATCCTTCAATGTAATTTTAAGAAGCCCAGAGAAGGTAAGATAGGTGGTTTTTCATTTTTAGAGAGGCTGAAAAAGCATAAAAGAAGACTCCACTGGGTTACATTTTTCGAAGGTAGTCTAATCGGTTCGAAAAAGGGGTAAAATAGCACCGAAAAGATGTCTATTCAAATCCATTTTCATGAGTGCGACAAAGACAAGATCACTCGAAAATCTTTTCAATTTTAAGGAGTCTGAAAAGAGATTAACTATGGACTCATTGCCTTTTTCTAGATTTAGTCTCCTTAGCCCGAAAAAGTGAAATTTACTTAGGATAACTCTCCTAGCGAGAGGAATCTCCCGAGGTGTACCTTTTTCCTCCTTAATGTATAGGCTGGAAAAAGGGGTAAACTCATGCCCATAAATTTTTTTCTGAACCAATTAACAAGTGTGAAAAAACAAGGTCACTTGACGATCTTTTCACTTTTAAGGAGTCTGAAAAGAGCTTAACTATGGACTCCATATGGGATGTCCTTCTGGACCATTTTAACGAATGTGAAGGAACAAGGTCACTCGGCGATATTTTCACTTTTAGGGAGTCTAAAAAAGAGGTTAACTATGGACTCTGTGGGGGTTCCTTTTTCATAAATTTAGTCCCTCAGGCCCGAAAAAGGGTTAAACTTATACTTGAGAATACTCTTCTAGCAAACCAAAGTTCCTAGAGCATACCTTTGTTTGTAAAATTGACCATCCAGACTAAAAAAGGGGTAAACTACCATTGGATAGACGTGCCTTCATGTTTTGGTTTGATGAGCATGAAGGACAACAAGATCGCTCGACAATATTTTCATGTTTATAGAGTCTGAAACGGGCTTAAAGAAGACTCATTTTCATTTGGGAGTCCCGAGGGTGAGGTTAAAAGTGATGTTGTATCATACAAATGAGGCTCATTCTCGTAATCGGGACAAAACTAATAAGGTCTCCCAAGCCTAAAGTCATTAACAATGACATGGATGCCAAAATCAATGAGGATCTAACTAGGACATCCATGTAGAGGTAGGATCTACCACTAAACTATGACACTTCTAAATAAACAATGATGGTTCTGTGTCACAATTCGGTGGGATCGATCCTATGGAAAAGAGGAAAAAACAACGAGATGCAACAAGTGCAGGTGGAATCCTAACTTAAATGAAAAATGTTGGAAAAAATGACTTTTCCAAACCATCTCTCAAAAAAATTTCCAAACCAAAAGAGAAGTATATCATGACATCCCCTGAGAAACTCAAGAACCAACCTAAATGATTTTCAATCCAGAAAAAATGACAAAAGGGTTCAAAAAATGACAAAAAGGGGCCAAAAAGTCTATAAATAGAAGCTGGCAGCTCATTATCACCATTGCAAATTGAGAATTGACCAAAAATCCAAATACACCCCTTTGCTAAAAGAGTTGATTTTGGGAGCTTCAGAGGATGAAACAAACTTTTGCTCAGACCAAGTAAGTACAAACTAGCTCCTCTTGCATTTCCATTCTTCCTTATTTCATTTCTTTTAGTTTTTTGGGGGGAGCGCACCTCTAAAAAATGTTGGCCCTATGTGTATGCAGGCTGTCAAAGGACACCCCGCGTATTCTCACAGGAAAAAAACAATCTTCCCACGTGCATACACGACTGTGTCTAAAACAACCTGCATACACCCTCAAAAAGGTGGAAAAATAAAAAATGCAAGAGTTTAACTCTCCATGAACTTGTCATTTTGCAGGATGTATGTCCATTGGAGAGAGAGGGAGCATGAGGACATAGATATTTTGGTCGATGAGGACCCTGCAGCTATGGTTGCATTGAGACAATGTGGTTTGTGGAAGTTCTTTCGGTGTCCATTTATGAGGGCACAACCTAGGCTGTTGAATGCCTTGGTGGATTACTGGCACCCTGACACTGAGGAATTTATGTTGGAGGGGTAGTCATTGAATCCAATGACTGAAGATATCTCCTTTCTGACTGGCCTCTCGAGAGGAGGAGAACCGGTCAACTTGCGTACTTTTCCCTCCAAGCCTCATAACATTGTCGAGTTGATCGGCCTATATTGCGAGGTGGGCACTGGGAAGGTAGGCTCTCAGGTGTCTATCCACAAGATTTCCAGCCTATCACTGAAAGTGATAGTTCTACTTATTGGGCGGATCACTATATCCATAGCTTTACATCAGGCTTCGCGAGTGCACATACATTGTGTAGAGCAATGCTTGAATGCACAAAGTTTTGACTGGAGTACAACCATTGTAGATTGCATGAAGAGACAGCTCATCGAGTGTCGCGGGTGGGAGAACAAAAACTTCAAGTTTGGGAATATCTTTTGCTCGTTCTTCTTCTTCGAGAGTATCCAATATCATTCCATGAGAGACATTGCAAGGGCATGTGGCCTTTGCCCCAACAGTGTGTAGATGGGCAACATTGCTGCCACGTCAGAGGGGTGGAAGGACCATAGAGGCCTTCGATGAATTTTTTTTTGACTGGTGGGAATGACAGATTCCAGTAATAGAGGACTACCCCTACATTGGGATCAACTTTTCCAGGGACCTAGACATGCCCATACCTCCTGGAGAGGAGTGAGGAGAGCTAGGTATGCTTGCTTTTAAGTTATTTATTTTTTATTTTCTTTTCACATATATCATGTTTTTTATGTGTACCAGAATAACTGACAACTGTGTATCTATTATGTATAGATGTGGGACCGGTGCATCTAGCAGAATTCATGAGGACCAGGAAATGTCCTCGACTAGAGGCAATGCCAGCTGTGACCGTCAGACCATCAACAACAACAATAGTGGGACCTCCAGCCAGAGAGGCTGAGAGAGTATTGAGACGGGTGGAGCAAAACCTCACCATGCTCACTTGCACAGTCCCTATGGTAGAGATCGAGGATATCCCACCATCGATGCAGACTCATGGGGTGTCATGGACCTGGGTCCAACTCTTCCGGTGTTTGGCAAACGTCGTTGTTCACTATGGCTGGGCCAACAGGCCCCACCCTTAGCTAGGATGGACTACTTACATGCCGAGGGAACTTTTTGTATATTTTTTAGGGCATAAGCCCCGTGATTCTTACTAGATATCTATTTTTGAGGCGCTTGTGCCCACCTATGTACTCTGATACCTTTGATATATATATATATGAATATTTACATATTTTTATGTCTTATGGATTACATCTATTTACAAAAGCATTTTACATGTGTATGTGTGTGTGTGTTTTCTTACATGTGTGCAATATTCCAATCTAATACATGATTAGCTAGAGTATCTCTGATTTGATTCAATCTCCTAGGAACATGAATATATGTAATGTAATCAAAGATTCATTCTAAGAGACGTACCCTAAGGAATCGTTGGTGAAAAGTAGGATTGTAAACATGATAAACCCCATTTAACTAGGACACAACTAGATGTGCATCTAAGTAGACTTGGAGATGAGAGATACCTTGTGACAAAGCATCACAAAGAAACTCTATTACTGCGTTGTATTTGGCGACATTGTTTGTGGAATCACCTAGACAGATACCGCTTGAAGATAACAACTGACCCTAAGGTGTGAAAATCACCCAAGTTGTGGAAGAAAGCCTCCAAGTGTGTCGGCTAGCGACATCCGCGAACCCAACGAACACCTCTGATTCACTTGGCATCTGCCACAGTGAAAAAGATGACATCAAAATCAACACGTTCATAAAACAAAAAGACAAAAATATAACTATATAAAAACTATACATATGTACAAGAAGTCACCCAAGGTGACCGACCTATGAGTAATACTTCTTGAAGAAGAGCCCATTTCTAGGCTTCGCCAAAGCATTTCCCTCAAATTCCACCAGATGATAAGCGCCCTTCTTTAAAACCTCCTTCACGATGAAAGGACTGACCCACATGGGTTTGAACTTGCCTGC
Source organism: Picea glauca (assembly GCA_000966675.3). Classification (NCBI taxonomy): domain Eukaryota; kingdom Viridiplantae; phylum Streptophyta; class Pinopsida; order Pinales; family Pinaceae; genus Picea; species Picea glauca. The sequence goes on from JZKD02S1673869.1 coordinate 308,852, forward strand.
CCCCAGGGGATCCTTATCTTGGTCATATACTAAGGCAAGGTTGGCTTCGGAGAAAATCCGAGGATGAACGGACCGATCATACTGACACTTGACTTTTTGTTTGTGGGCCTCATTAGCCAAGGCTTCCTCTTGATGCTGCTCATCGAGCTGCTCGAGATATAATAAACTCTCTTCAAGTGGTGAAGTGTCTAGCAATAACTGTACTGCCAACTTTAGCGATGGGATCTGACACTCTATAGGCAAGACTGCTTCCAATCCGTAAACGAGTTGAAAAGGTGAGAAACTAGTTGCAGTCTTAACAAACATTTGGTAGGCCCATAATGTCGAATATAAAATCAAATGACAATTTGACTTGGCCGAATTGATCATTCACTGTAGAATAGTCTCGAGGGACTTATTCATAGTTTCCACCTGACCATTCACTTGTGGGTAATAGGGTGATGAAAGTTCTTGCCTCAACCCAAGCTTTAACGTTAACTCGGACATCATCTTATTCTGAAAGTGACTGCCATGGTCAGTGACAATCTCTTTCGGGATGTCAAACCTTGCTATTATTTGGTTAAATAAAAAGAGAGTTGTTGTTTTTCCATCATAATTGAACATTTGTATAGCCTCGACCCACTTTATGAAGTAGTCGACTGCTACAATGATGTAACGGTGCCCCTGATCCAGGTGGATATTGGTCGCCACCCACCTATTCCACTTGGACCCCCACCATTGCTTCTTTCAGTTTTTCAATTTTTGTAGAGTATTGATCCAGGTGGATATCGGTGGCCACCCACCTTTTCCAAATCGTTCAAAACGGATTTTTGGTAATTTTGGCAATTTACTATTTTTAGCAGGTTTTAACTTCCGGGGCCATTTTGAGGGTCCAAATGAAGGTTTTTCGAGATCGAGGCTCTCAATGATCCAGCAAAGATCCAAGTCATTCGGGATTGGCCAGCCCCAGCCACCCTAACAAAGTTCCGTAGCTTTTTAGGTCTTGCCAATTTCTACCGCAGGTTTGTGTTGGGATTCTCTCATATCACTTGGCCCTTGAGTCAAGTCACCAAGGGAGGAGCTAA
>JZKD02S1673869.1:309925-325869 GCA_000966675.3 Picea glauca
TGTAAGCATATTTCAGTCATTTGTTATTAATGAAATGAAGTCTTATTTCCGCTGCATCTCTGTGTTTATGTGTATTTCTATATTTCATTGTGTTCCTACATAAATCCGGATCATCCCCCTGGCTGAAGGGGGGTTGCATGTAGTATAATCAATCCCCCACTTGGGGAAGGGGCCAACAATAATGATGGGAAATATGGGAGCGGGGTGTGCCTTCATATTCTATGAGAATATCTGACACAGGTGGCACTTCTTGACCGATTCAACGTAATATTTTATCAACGTCGGCCAAAAGTAACTGGCTCGTAAAATATTTCGGGTTGTTGTCAACCCAGATAAATGACCACCACATGCTCCAGTGTGGCAATTGTTAAGAACGATTTTTGCTTCCTCGTGAGTGAGGCACTGATGAAGAATGCAATCTACACCTCGACGATACAAAGTGTCCTTGATTATGAGATAGTTTTTTTCCTGATGGCGTATACGTCAATGCTCATCAAGAGAAGAAGAGGTGGGGCACTTCAAAGTCTGGAGATATACTAGTATATCTCCATACTAGGGATCCGAAGATGTGATAAGAAACATATCTCTTTTAATTGGTGATTCTTCAGCCATAACATCACCTGACTCGACCGAAAGTTCCAAGATGAGTTCCGCAAAGACCAACGACTTTTTGGATTTCACCAAAACAAAATCCAAGTCAAATTTCTGGAGGATAACTATCCATCTACTGATCTTTCCGCCGATTACATGTATTGGAACGAATGCACAACGGTAATGACGATGGTCTTGTGAAATAGGATATAGTGATGGAACCACTGGACATCATGCACTGCTGCCAATGCAAGTTTCTCAACGTGTGAGTAGTTGAGTTTTGGTCCAACCAGGCCTTGGCTCAAGTAATAAATGACATATTATTCAAGCTTATCATCCTCTTGAAACAAGACCATATCGATGGTCAACTCTGTAGTGACCAAGTACAATAAGAAATCTTTATTATAATTGGGTGGTTGAAGTAGAGGGGAAGACGTGAGGGTGCATTTCAACGCTTTGAAAGAGCATTGAGAAGCTTCATCCTAATAGAAAGGAACATCCTTTTTCAGTAAACGCATAAACCCTTTAGTGATATTGGCATAGTTTGTGATGAAACGCCAGAGAAAATTGGCTTTTCCCTGTAAACTCTGAAGCTAAGGGACTGTGCACGGGGGAGGCAATTGAACTATCGACTCAACCTTTAGAGGATCGACCATGATCCTTGTTCTTGAAACTATGAAACCTAACAAACGACCCGACGTCACACAAAAAATGCACTTGTTTGGATTCAAGCGAATCTGATAGTAGAGACATAGCTCAAATATAAGTTGGAGGTGTGCGAGATGATCATCTCTCTTACGAGATCGTGATGCTAAATCATTGAGATAAGCCTCAACTATGTGTTTGAGATCGTGGAAAGAAAAAGACATGGCTTGCTGAAATGTAGCTCCATCATTCTTCGGGCCAAAAGGAATCTTTCGATAAGCGAATGTACCCCATGGACAGATAAAAGCGGTTTTGTGTTGGTCTTCGGGCTTGATCTATATCTAGTTATATCCCAAGAAACCATCCATGAAAGAAAATACCTCTCACTCTACGCATTCATTGATAATCTGGTCAGTGAATGGGGAGGGGAAATTATCCTTTGGACAGGCCTTGTTCAAGTCACGAAAGTCCGTACATACGCGAATCATACCCTACTTTTTGTTGACCGGAATGGGGTTTGACACCGATTACGTCAATTGGATGGGGTAGATGAAACCAACTTTGAGTAGTTTCTCTACTTCAGCCTTAATAGCTGCTGGTTTCTTAGGATTGACTGGATGAAGCTTCTGCCGGACCGGCTTAGCATCGGGATACATTATGATTTCATGTTCGACGATTCTTGGATCAATGCTTGGCATTTCCTCGTAAGACCAGGCAAAAACATTGCAGAATTCTTTAAATAAATCTATATAGATATGAATCTCCTCGAGGGAGCATTCCGATCCGACGAAGACATTCTCCACGATGCTAGGGGTTTTGGATATATCGATAGGTATCGTTTTAGCAATGGTTTCCATATTACCTTTTGCGTAAACTACGTGCGTAGCCAAAGTATTGATAGAATAAGATCTATCCTCAGTCATAGTCAACGTGAATTCTCCTGCCTCTATTCTTCTCAACTCCAGGAGAAAATAAGATCTATGATGGAGATCATCCCAAGGTCTGTTAGGACCAGTCATTGCCTCAATAATCACCTTGTCTAAGGGCAAGGCTAAGTCTAAAGAATCGGTATTGGCAAAGGAATCTTGAGCCCAAATAGGCTCGAGAATTGGATCTAAATCCTGTGCGGGAGTCAAACTGGGGTCAGCAGAAGCTTGTTGGAATATAGAGTACGTAAATTCTGTTTCGGACAAGGGCATGGCCATGCCATGATTCCCTGTCTCTTCCATTGTGGCCGATGGGGAAGGAAGGGTCCATGGATCATTAAAGTAGGTCGTACGGAATGATGACACTTGAAACATTTCGGCAATAGGCTGGTCGGGGACAGCTGATATATACTTGACATCACTAGATGGAGGCGGGTAATTGAAGGTACCCATCAAAGGTGGGCACAAACCAACCCCTACGTTGACGATGTCGGGCTGAGGGTTATCAATCATCGGGACCATGGATGCGCCTGATGAAGGGTTAGGACGGGAGAAGGACAACTGATCAATGGACATGATCCGGACCTCATGTGGAAACAACAAGACCTAGAAAACTTTCGTGACCACTGCATGCATAGAATAGGTCCAACTTCTTCCTAACAAGAGATTGTAGTCAAGAGGCGCATCAACCACTTCAACCTTGATGCACACAGTCTTTCCTCCTAGCTGCACAATGAAAGAAGGAATGATTCCATGTGGTCGGAAAGAATGACCGTTGAAAGATGTAAGAAGAGTAGGTAACGGAGACAAAATAGGTTGGCCAATGGCCTTCCAACATGCCAATGACATCATGCATGTCGAGGCACCCTCATAAACCACCATGCAGAAAATATTCTGGCTAAAATTTTTCGTGACATAAGTCACTACTATCTGAAATGCCACGTGGTAGGGGAGACGAGGTTTTAAGTTGGTCATATCAAGCATGATCGTTCCTAGATTATAAGTCTCATCTGATCCCAAAGTGGATAACAATGCCTTTCTTTGTGTAGGGCAGCTTTGGAGGACCTCCAAATAAGACATCACGCAAGGAGTTTGTGATAAATCCTCCACCACAGAGTAATTCTAGGCGGCCCTTGCATTCAGGTTGTGGGAGGATTTCTTGAACACCCCTTTCAGGATGCGTGTCATCGTTTTTCCCATATTCTTATCGATCTGGAGAGGAACACATGGGTTTATCACTTCTTTTCCCTTTTCACTAGATTCTGGCATTCTGTAATCGTGTGCTCTAGTCGTTACATGAACGTCACCTTTCAACATATAAATGTTTGTGGATGAAGTACTAGAAGATGGAGGGAGTCCCTTACTGTCCCCATCCACACTTGAAGAGGCTTGATTCAAATTTTTCCCATGTGGAAATGGGTTTGTTAAGACAACAGGTTGTTGCTGCACCAATAACTTCTGGGCCTCTACAAGCCGAGGGTACAGGTGAGTCGGATGGTCTTCTGTGCAAATATTACATGGATACTTCGACTTCTTCTTTTTTGTGTTTCCCTCACCAACATTGTTGTTGGGTTTCTTATCCCCCTTACCCTTCTTTCATTGTTTCTTCTTTCCATCAGACTGTTGGGTGGCCTTCTAGTTTGTTGATTGCACGTTGTGTACATTCTATGTTTTAGTAGGGGGACAAGCCAAAATAGAGGTTTGGTTGGCCACTGTTTGCTGTATCGACAATTGTTGCAATTGATTTGATAATTGATCGATGAGCTTCACTTGTGCTGAACTAACAATACCATCGGCATGTGGTCTAGACTTATGTCTAGCCTTATCAAGAATGGACCTCAGTGTGTCTGGTAGAACCTTGTAAAGTAAAACAGACTCAGAGTATATCAATTCTAGTTGTTGAGCTCTCATTATTGCTTATTCTTCGAAAAAAACTCCTGACGTTGCTATGTCCTTGGATAATTGAGGTGCCAAAGACTTAAGGAACCATTCCAGCAGAAACTTCAGTGGAACTGGTACTTTTATCAAACTCTTCCAATGCCGCCATTCTTGGATGTGATCTGAGATATGGTCAGCCTTTGTTTGCTCAAATTTGGCTAGCAATTCGGTGTCGGCATCATATCTCACATGTAGTTGAAAATGGTTTAGAAAAACCATGGCCAACTCACCAAAATTAGAGTATCTTGAGTGATCAAGCTCGATGTACCATTTTGTGGCACTCCCGATGAGAGTGTGTTGAAACAGATGCAACTGAACGGAGTCATCTTGTAATGAATTGGATGAGCACCATAAGTGAAAGGTAGTCACATGATCTCCTGGATCTTCATTCGTCTTACCTTCAAATTTTGGAATGTTCGAGATCAAATTAGTCGGTATGGGAGGCCAACTCAAATCATGACAGATTGGTTCATTCAATAATCTTGACAAGTCTGGAAAATGTAACGTTGCTAGAAATGGTAGATTGGGTTGTTGATTATATGGATGGAAAAAGGAGCCTGGAGTTTGGCTGGCACCAGGTTGCTAGGAAAAGTTAAGCTGTTGGCTAGGGTTCTGGTAAAAACCATGGTTGTGTCCAGCATACAGATTATGTGCTTGTTGATATGTCATTGGCTGACTCCCGTAATTGGACGTTGATGGTTGGGCTTGTGTTGTATTCCAAGGATTCTGGAAAGGGTTTCGCCCTGTCGATCCGATGGGCATAGGTCCTGAGCCTTGCCTGGGGTTCCATTGGCTATGGAAGGGGTTGCCCCTAGTTGACATCCCTGATGAGGGAACTAATCCCTGCCATGGATTCCAAGGTCCTTGTGAGGAGGGAACTCTTGTCTTTGCCCCCTGTGTAGGAATAGTACACTGCACAGGATTTTGTTGTCCATAACCGGGGTTGCCCCCGGTCGAGATGACAGCTAATGAGAATGCATTCTTACCAAACACGTTGAATAAAGAGAATGACATAGAACCTACCGGCATGGTATAGGAAGGAATCCCTTGACTACCTGCTGCAAACAAATTGTAATTCATGTTCAACCTAGTGGGGTGCTAGTGAGCATCGCCGAGTGAAGGGGACGAAGGAGGTATGTGACCCCCGTCGTAAGGGAAAGCATTATAGGGGGATGAGGGCCCCTCCATGGATCCTTGCAAAGGAGTGTTTGAGCTCCTTTCCCCCAGACCTAAATTCTGCAGAGTGGAGTAGGAAAGGATGGAGTTCGTATCAAAGCCAGGCATCCCATATGAGAATGGAGGGTATGTCACACTCTAGGTGAAAGGAGTGGTGATCGCCACCATAGATGGAATCAAGCCACTGCCCGAGGTAGAGGCGGTCCAGGATGACGATGGTGGGTTAGGAGGCGGAACACCCCCTGTAGTGACAATCGTAGAGGGAGTATGAGTACTCCCTAAAGAAGTAGCATCATTTGCTTCCATCATTGCTTTCAACCTTATATAACACTCGTGATGTGTTATCTACAAAGGGACAACCTGTATAATGAGAGGTGTTGATAGGTCAGTGATCGGAGAGTTAGACGGCCCAAGAGCTTCTTCTCCAAGGTCAGAAATGGTTGGCTCCTCTAGATTCAAATGGTCTCCTCTCGGGGATGGCTTGGGTATAGTTACCTGTGGCCCGGTCACCTCAAAAGACCCTTGTTGGTCTAGTCTTTGCCTTAGCGATGGCGGGGGTGGCTCCAAATTAACCAGGGAAAGGCCAAGAAGCCTTTGCAACTGATGGAGCTCCTGATCTTCCAATTTGTGAGAATATCAAAGACACACTAAAGATTTTCTAATCATTTGAAAACATGCACACCCTAGAAAAAAGTACCTATAAGATAAAACAAGCATTCACTTGCTAGTTGGAAGAACAGTTACAACAACCAACGCTAGAGCAACTTACTGGTGCAAGTGCAACTTGAACACAGAAGCACCCTTCGAGTATACTCTACAAAGTGTGGCCCGATGTCTTTCCTAGGTACCGTGGTATACCCCCACATTCACCTGTGTAAGTCATTAGAATAATAGGCAACTAGGTTGCTAGCTCGCGAACAGTCGCCAGGCAAGTACAGTCGACAGTCGAGTGGACCGCAATGAGCAGGGTATAAAGCCCAAAACCTACCAAGGGTATCGAAAGCAAGTGTTTCGGAAGACAACTAAGGACCTCGAATGGATTTGAGACCCACAAAGCTCTGTGGCAAATGCGACCGACAAAATCCAAAGATAAGCCCTCTATATGCATTCCCCACTACACTTGGTCCGGCTTTGGAGGGGTTATCTCCGCTACCTTTCTGCACATGACCTCGTGTTTATCCCCTGTGTTAGAGGGGGGTCTCGGACAACTTTCATGTTTACTGGAATTTTTCACTCCCTAGCTCAGACTCGTATGTTTGTATTGTATCCTTGAAGAGTTTCCTCTCCAACCTAAATCAAGTCTCTAGCCTAGACTAATTGATGGACCCTACAAACACAAAGTCTAGTTGATTTTAAATAATCGTTAATTTTTAGTGGCTTGTCTTAAGTCAAGGGAACAGAAATGAAACTAGTGGTGTGTTGGGAGACAAAGGAGAAAACAAACAAATGCTGGAAACAAAATTACTTCTTCTTGACAAATAAATATTTGCACATTTAAACTCTTTAACCAACTTCTCTAACAACGTTTTTCTAAGATCTTTGAACATAAAACTCAAAACAATATTTCGCATGACTACGAGCTACTTATTGTCCTAAGTAAACAACCAATAACTTACGAAAGAATTTTTTTTCATGATAATCAATGCAACTAACCAACTACTTAACCAAACAAAGAAAATAAAATCTTTTTTTACTTTTTCTATTCTTCAAAACAAGAAACTTGAAATTAAATTATTTTCCTTTTCCTTTTAAAGCAAGCAAAAAGGGAGAAAAGAAGACAAGACAAGACCAAGAAATAACTTCTATCCCACTACAGATCGCAGGGAGTCACTGACAATACCAAAACAGACTGATCAGAAAAGACTCACAAACTCGTCTAAAAATATTTTAAAAGAAAACACAAGAAATCTTTTTATAAAGATAAGATAAACTGAGATCAAACCTAGGCTATAGAATGTAACAACAGAGAACAGGACTAAATGAAGAAAACCCCTATGAAGTTTGACTTCAACCAGGGAAGAGGTTGACTGCCTCTTCTTGAAAAATATTTTCTCAACACATGCACACTACTGACACTTCAGCAGCCTGTGTATGTACGCGGGGTTTCCAAAGGTAGGGCGTGTATGTACGCATGTAGACCCACTGCAGGCCATGTACACCTCTGTAACTTTCTAAAAAAAAGAAAACAACAGTCAAGCTGACAAGGCAGGGAGTACTGGTATGGAAGACCAGAATCCCTTAAAGACTCAGACACTTACAGAAACTCAAAAAAGGCAATTAAACCAATTAAAGCACCCAAAACAATATCCCCTAAAAACCCTAGGCTTCCCTAGTATGGTAGGAAATTATTCTATAGCAGGAAAACCACCCTAAAGACTACACTAGGGTTCAATTGTGAAGACAGATCTAACCATTTAAAGTCTCCTACTTTTTACAACTATCCCAACAATACCCCACATTCATGCATAAAATACAAAATATAGGGATCCGGTAGTCTTACCTTAAACTCCACGTCCGGTGTCGATCCCTTTGCGCTCATTTGTTTCTCAAATACAGATCTCCTCCCAAGGCCAATCTGCATTCACCAAAAGACAAACAAGAAACTATGAACATGCATTCTATATATGGATTAGTGGATTAGACATCATAACAAAATGTAAATAAAACATAAATATTAAAGACATCATATGGTGGAACAGAAAAAGTACTTATTTATATTAATCTCACAAAGTCACTTACAAAATGTGACCAATGACTGCTCCTCGAACTCGATCCCGGGCTCCTCTTCACCAAGCTCCAACTTCTTCCATGTATCTTTCTCCTCTTTTATTCTCTCTAGGGAAAAGGCATAGGCTTGCAATGGAGGAAAAAAGGCTGGAATAAGGAATTCTGGCTCAACCTCACAATGTGGCTGTAAATTCTTGGGGCAAGGGGGAATACTGAAATGGGTAGATTTTTTTCTCTCTCATGTTTCTTGTAGGAATGGGACCCCAACACATTATTTTACATGCAAAAAAGATAGCTAGTCAGCTGGGTGACCGGCTATGGGCGGTCAATTGGTTAGGAAACTACCCAAAAGCCCGTATCCCCTTGCAACTTTTTATTTTTTGAAAATTTTGTGAGTATACAAGGGTTGTAATGGTGCATCTAGCATACGTATGTGAGATGTAGAGGTGCATCAAGTGTGTGTATGTGGGCAGTAGTGGTGCAGGGCGCGTACATCTTCAAAAAATTGGTTTTCCAGAAGAGTTGTTCAGTGATAGCTTGGCAAAAATAACAAGTAAGATGGTTTGATGCCAGGTATGCATGCATGGTGCAATTTAGGGTTATAACACCTATAGCATATTTAAACTTCTAGATATACTCCCAGGCCAATTCACCTTCCCTTTGTTGAATTTCACATAACTCAGACAAAGCTTGTTATTCTGACTGAGGCAGCTTAAGCTCTACTATAAAAAAATTTCGTACCCGGTCAAGTGTGAACGCTTGACCTTGCACTGTTGGTACTCCTAGCTCAATGGCCTTCATGTACCATTTGAGAGCGTGACCTCTCAAGGTAGTCTGGAACTCAACCAATTTATTTACATCCAGAGTCCCTCTGGACCTCTATATTGCTTCACATAAGAACCAATGTTGTTCAACATCCTCGTCCCCCTTACCCAAAAATTTTGGGTATCAAGCAATCAAACCTCCCACGTTACCAGCCATTGCTGATCTTACTGCTCCTATCAAGATAAAACCTAACGGTCCTGGTTGTGATATACCAGGGGATCCCAATATCCTCCCAGTATCCATGCTTCCTGGTTGTGACTGACTAGCTGAATGTAATGGAACATGAATAACAAAAGAAGGTAGCATAGAATTTACCACTTGTATAGAAGACACTTGGGGTATGGGTGATTCAGGGCTAGCTCCATTGGCTTCAGGGCAGGATTCTTTGATCTTGGGGGTCTCGTTCGCGTTCTCTGGAGCAGTCTCTTCAGTCGAATTCCTGATCTTTCCCAGCATTGAGTCTGAATCTTCTCTTTCTTCTTCAAGATCCATGCCATCTTCATTTTCCTATACTTCTACACCTTCTTCTTCTTGTCCACCCTCTTGGGGACTTCTTTCTCTCTACTCTTCTCTCTCATTTAATATTTGATTAGCCAGTATTTCCTGTCTTCTCATCTTTCACAACTCTTCCATCTTTCCTTCCTCGATTTCTTGTGGTCCGACTTCTTTCTACAACTTCTCAGATTGTTTTACTGCTTTCTTTATCATACTGCACCACCACTTCTCAACTATGGAAGCTATTTTCAAGGCTCTCTCATCTCTTGATTCCATTTATTGCTTCTCCCCCATTTTTCAAAGAAACTTCTCCCCTCTCTCAGGCCATGACTCCACCCCAAACTCACCCCACCCCAAGCGAGGGTATTTACACTGCCATCTCAGTTAGGGACATAGTCAGCATCCCCTCCCCCATCAAGAAACCCTTAATCCACAGGGGGAATTCTCTCAACAATATTCCCCTTGCGTCTTTCTTGAAATCCACTTCTGCTCATGAAAAATAATGATGATTCTCAACCGCAAAATCGATAATGTATCCTTTTAATGTTGTATTTACCTAGAAATTGATTGCTCGTGTTACCCGACAATCCAGCCGATAGAGTTTCATGATCTTTTTTGTATCCCAAGTATAGGTATTCTTGACTCATTCTTGGAATTCCAGAGCTTCCTAGAGCCTATCTATTTAGTGAAAAAGTTCTTCCAAGAAATTAACCAAGAATATCTCGTACTGGTCGCTCGATCTTTTTGAGTAAAAGAAAACCTCTCGTGTATCTTTCATAGATTTTCCTCTCAGCTTCGCTTCTTTCCCTATGAAGGTGTCAAAATTTCTCTCTCACCACCGGTGAATATTGGATCTGTGAATCCGCAAAATAATTATCCCTACAAGTTCCCTTTTAACGCAAGTCCCGACAACAGATCCATTTTTTTAGCGTAGAATTGATTAGATCAGGGTCCTTCTCAGGTTACCAACAAAAGGAACTGAGTAGTCTAGAGCGCTGGAATTTTCATCTCCTCCAAAGAGAAGAAGTATCACCCAAATAACAATGAATATAGAAATATAGGGAAGGGCAAGGAGAATACTTAGGTGGGTTTCCAGAATATTCAAGATTCACCATGATCTTACGCAAGACAGACTGACCATAGAACTGATATGAACTCATTCATACTGGAAATAAAGACACTCAAGTGTGAAATCATTTGTAAACAACGACAACATATTGATATTATCAAGCATAAATAAGTACTGTAAGGAGACAATGAATAATCATACACACATAATGACACAGTAATTTCAAAATTTAGGTCCTTCCATATTTATTATCAGAAGAGCTTCTTGGGTACAATATCAAATATACATATCAAGACTCTGTTACAAGATTCTGTCTCTGGACGCATGTCACATATCTCTAACTACCCTTTTCCCCAAAATGTATATAAGTTACAGTCACATAACCCTTTCTTTGGCTGCGTGCTCTATACCATCTATGACAAAACTCTATAGACAAGCAACTACACCCAACAATAACATCAAAAACCCAAACCTTTTACAATAATATGCATCTCATATATAGGATGAGTGCGATCTTCTAGCTTTGGGCTCTGCATGCTTTCTTGTTCTTGTTCTATTGTAACTATGTTTTCCTTGATGGCATTGCACTGTCCCTTTTTGCAACTAATTTTTGTTTCTTTGCTTGCTCCACTATCCAACTTCTTTTGTAGCTTGTGCAACTCGTGCTTGACCAAAACTAGGACTATAGTCCTCCTTGCGCAACTCCAAACCAAAAATGAAGGGCCCAACACATGGCCTTTAGGTTCTCCCAAGAACATGATTAACTCATGTAAGATCTCATCTTCCTTCCTTGCATGTTGAGTGTTGGAGATTGGATAACTTCCGATGTGGAGAGGGAAAATTGGCCACAACCTTTTACTGTTGGTTTGCAAAAGTGTGTTGACGCCATACCCCACTGTTTGGTACGTTATTTCCCTCATTAATAATCAGTTTGGGATGAAATCAGTCAAGAGATGTGGGGCCCCGTTGGTCCCATAAACCCCGATAAATGAGTAGTACATGTGAAAGAACCAATCAGACACCCCTTTCATATGATTTCGAGCCTCAAAATATATCCTATGTCTAAGGAATCCAAAAAGGACGGAATGGAGAGGGGCAAGAAATAAATTGCAAATATCATAAAAATGTTGTCTGAAATTTACATTCCATAATTGGGAACAATAAACATGAATGGTGAAATGACTTTGGTCCCAATTCCATCACAATTCGGGAAATTCTACCGAGGAACAAATGGCGATGATTATATAAGAAGACATATAAAAACATGGTTTCTTCATACCTAGTAGATTCCTTGCGTGTAGGCATATGTTAAAGGCTAGGATATCTTCCCAATTGAATATTTGTCTCGTTATAATGATGGTGTATGCCAATGCACTAGTACATATTGGAAAAATCGCGATGTTCTTGTTGGGCCTTCGTTTTTGGTTAGAAGTTGCACAAGGAAGACTACAGTCCCAATTTTGGTCAAACACAAGTTGCTCAAGCCATAAAGGAGTTGGATAATGGAGCAAGCAAAGAAACAAAAAATTGTTGGAAAGAGGGACAACGCAACACCAATAAGGCAAAATAAGTTACAACAAAATGAGAACAAGAAAGCATGCGAGATCTAATGCTAGAAGATCCCAGTCAGCCTATATATATGAGATGTATATGATTGTAAAGGGGTAGCTGATATAGATGGTGTAGAGGGCGTAGACAGATTATTGTTTACTCCATGTAGGTTCTGTGATTGTAACTTGTATCCATTTTGGGGAAAAGAGTAGATAGAGCTATGAGGAATGAGTCTAGAGCCAAAAATATTGTAGCAAAGTAATGATTTGTATCAGTCAAATTGAATTTGAGAAGCTCTTTTGATGATAATATATATGGAAGGACCTAAAATTTTGAAATATACTGTGTAATTCTCTATTTATGATTATGAATTGTCTCTATACTTTACTTATTTATGTCTCATAAGATAAATTCACTACAATTGTTTACAAATGTTGTCGCAACTATGTTGTCTCTATTACTAATTATGAATGAGTTCAGATATGTTCTTTGGTTAGCTCATCTCGTGCAAGAATATGGTGAATCTTGAAGATTATGGAAAGCTTCCTAAGTATTCTCTTTTCCCTTCCCTGTCTTCTTGTCTTGGTTGTGCTTCTGGTGAGACTTCTTCTCTCTGGAGAAGATGAAAATTCCAATGCTCTAGACTACTTGATACCTTTTGTTGGTAACCTGAAAAGGACCCTATTCTGATCAATTTCATGCCAAAAAAATGGTTCCATTGTCGAGAATTGTGTTAAAAGGGAACCTGTAGGGAGAATTCTTCCACAGATTCACCAATCTGATATTCACCAGTGGTGGGAGAAAAATTGCGACGCCTAAATATGGAAAGAAGTGGAGCTGCGAGGAAAATCTGTGAAAGATACACAGGAGGTTGTGTTTTACTCAGAAAGATCAAGTGACCAGTACGAGATATTTTGGGTTGAGTTTTCGGAAGAACTTTTCCATTGGATAGATAGGCTCCAAGAAGCTCTAGAATTCCAAGAATGAGTCAAGAAGACCTGTACTTGGGATGATAAAAAGATTGCAGTGCTTCATTTGCTGGATCGTCCGGTAATGCAAGTGATCGATTTATGGGTCAATACAACATTAGAAGGATAGATTATTGAGGTTGCACTTGAGAATCACCAACATTTTTCATGGGAAGAAGAGGATTTCAGGAAAGACGCAAGGGGAACACTATTGAGATAAATCCCCCTGTGGATTAAGGTTTTCTTGATGGAGGAGGGGATGCTAACTATGTCCCCAACTGAGATGGAAACCTAAACACCCTCGCTTGGGGTGGGGTGAGTTTGGCGTGGAATCATGGCCTGAGAGAGGGGAGAGGGTTCTTTGACAGATAGGGGAGCAATAATAAATGGAATCAAGGTATGAGTGAGCCTTGAAAAGAGTCGCCATAGTGGAGAAGTGGTGGCGTGGTAAGATAAAGAAAGCAGTGAAACAATTCGAGAAGTTGCGAAAATAAGTTGGACCAAAAGGAAAAATGGAAGAGTTGCGAAAGATGAGAAGATAGGAAAGACTAGCCAATCAAAGATTAAATGAGAGAGAAGCACAGAGAGGAAGAATTTTCGAAGAGGGTTGAAAAGAAGAAGAAGGTGTAGAAGCATGGGAAAAGGAATTTGGGATGGATATTGAAGAAGGAAGAGAAGATTCATCCCTGATTCCAGGAAATATCAGTAATCTGGCTGAAGAGACCACTCCAGAGGATGAGAAGGAGACCCCCCAGATCAAAGAAACTTGCCCTGAAGCCAGTTTCACCAGCCCCAAATCACCCATACCCCAAGTGTCTTCTATACAAGTGGTAAATTCTATACTACCTTCTTATGTTATTCCTGTTCCATTACAGTTAGTTAGTCAATCACAATCAGGAAGCGTGAATACTGAGAGGATATTGGGATCACTTAGTAGATCACAACCAGGACCGTTAGGTTTTATCTTGGTAGGAGCAGTAAGATCAACAATGGTTGGTAACGTGTGACGTTTGATTGCTTGATATCCATAATTCTGGGGTAAGGGATATGAGGATGTTGGGCAACATTGGTTCTTATGTGAAGCAATCTAGAGGTCCAAAGGGACTATAGATGCAAATAAATTGGTCAAATTCCAGAATACCTTGAGAGGTTGTGCTCTCAAGTGGTACATGAAGGATATTGATCCAAGAGTGCTAGGAGAACAAGGTCAAGAATTCACACTTGAAAAAGTATGGACAAAATTCATAGCGGAGTTTAAGCTACCTTAGTCAAAACAACAAGGTTTGTCTGCGTTGCACGAAATTTATCAAAGGGAAGGTTAATCGGCCGAGGAATATAACCAGAAGTTTAAAGATGCCATAGGGAGGTTGGCGCATCCAATTCATGAGGAACATCAAAGAGAATGGTATATCTAGGGACTGATACCTCTGACACGGATTCCATTAATGCAATAATGGATAACCACTTTGACAGATTCCTTGGAGCAATCAACAAATATTGAAACCATGGAACGATATCCGAGGAGCCTGAGAGTGACTAGACCCCCAACAAACACAAATTTGGTGCAACTACAAGGATACATATCAATGCTTACAGAGAATATTCAAGAATTGATGATACCCAGACCAAGACGACCACAAGTCTGGTGTACCAAATGCTACATAGAAGGATATCTGGTGAATGAATGTCCACAGATGAGGGGAGTGGGACCTCCTCAAAATCTGATGGGACCCTCATGAGGATCCATGAGAAGGGTTGTGCAAGTATCCATGAATTTACCATTGCATAATGTTAGCACTAGAAGTCACCTTTGGATTGTGGAAGAGGTAAGCCCAGTACCCATCAGTTTTATATGTCATGAATGAATAAATTGGGTTGGTCGAATGGATGCAGACCCAAAAGAATATCGATTTAACTTAGAATCCCAGACCAGGGCATACATGAACAAGTGAGGTATTGATATAAATTTTGTCAGAAAGTTGAGTTTAAAATGAGAAGAGGGAAGACTTGGTTAGAATGGTGAACAAGACTGCTATGAGCATCAGGCTTTTCAGCAACTTGGAGAAGAAAGACAAGACACTGAAATGTGCCTAGGTGACATAGTTACAACAACACGGTGATCAAACCTATGTCACAGTACTACAATAAAAACTTGACTGGATCCTCCAATTCCGAGCTACCCAATGTGAGAAAGAAATAATACAACACAAGAAACTGATTAAAACTGGTGCAAATACTACTATGATCAAACATACATCACAATAACATAAATACCCTTGACTGAATCCTCCAATTCTGAGTGTTTTAACACAGTGTTTACAAAGAGGTGGAAAGAGGATGACTTTCATTAAACCAGAAGTCTCAAATGAAAATGCATAACCAGAAGAACCAATGCTTCATCAAAGCGTTATAATTGGGAGCCTAGCTCAACCATCGACCCTTTCAAAAATACAAAAACTGAGCATATATACTCAGAGAAATTCGCCCCCCTGATAGCAGGAGGGTAGCTGAGCCATTAATTCCAAGCCTAGCATGCGCATGATCCTTTGTCATGGGACGCTCAGATCGACATGGCTAATATAGGAAAGCCTGCACATAGGAGTACCGTAGGCTTAATTTCTCCATACCTCCAACTCCTTTCATTCATGGCTTGAGCTGAGGTTTCAACCACCTACTCAAATTTCATGGCGGGTGGTCGAGACTATGTACACAGGGGACGACCACGTGCCTACTCCTCAAGGCTTAGAGGCTATCTCCCCTTTCTTCTGGCTCTACCCTCAAAGGGACCTCGGGTTGTGACCGTGTGTCTCTTGCTTGGATGGCTTAGATCGATCCTTGATCGACGGTCCCAACAATGTCAGGAATTCTTGCACCAGGGATCCACAATGCACTTCCTTTCCTTTTCCTCAGTGCCCAATCTTGCGAAATGGCTATTTTATAATTCGATGATCGGATCTGCTTAGAATTGACAACCATGTTGATTCCCCGAAGGCCCCAAGTTGTTGACCCACATTCCATATGATTGGGTGCTAG
>JZKD02S1673869.1:330732-349841 GCA_000966675.3 Picea glauca
CGTGCTGGTTGGGAGGCCTTTTCCAAAGCGTTACCCCTTCTCGGAGGTCATGGGGTCGAGTCTTGTGGACTCCCACAAACTTTTAAACACCAAACCCAAGGTGCCACGTGGCAACCCACGCCTGGGCCATGTGGCACCATACCATTTTCCACAATGATGCCATGTGTCATATGTGTCAGCAATCTATTTCTCCACATGTCTACCACCTGACTGCCAAATCATATCTTGCGACATCACCATCATGCCACGTCATCTGTACGGCCTTGCCACGTCGACTGTATGGACTGTACAATCAACATTTTTTTTTCCTATTTGGCAAATCGAACAGAACGCAATATGTCACTGATCTGATGTTCGTTTGAACCCATTTGAAGTGCATTGGTTTCGTGAGGATGAGGCCTATGCACCTTAATTTTTGGGCTAAATTTTGACCCCTAGTCCAGATTCTGATCACACCTTCCCACTGAAAGGATTTTGGACCCACAAAAGCTGATGATTATCTACCTGAGCTTCAATACTCTTTTACTTCCAAGTTCTATCAACTGATTCTACTTGAAAAGTCTTTTTGGCAATCACCTGGGTACCTTGACATGCCTTGCACTGCAACTGGCTATGTCCCTCAACCCCTGTTCTTTGGCTGCTGCTGACCCACTGTTCTCTTTGTTCTTAAAAGATTTTCATCCTTCCCACTGAGAATCAAGTCCCTCTTGTGAACTCTTTGGTGTCAACACAATACACTCTACAATGGCTGCAAAATAATTTCATGCGACATCTTATCACAAACCAAGAAAACCATCAATCTTGAAAACAAACTTTTTACAAGAATGTAAATGATGCCAACACAGTATTTTTTCTCTTCAAGCAATAATTGTCGCATCTTGTACTTCATCAAAGTACATTGCGTTTTCCTGCATCTTGGTGTACTCAATATCGACTTACAAGCCAACAAACACCATCGACTAAACATAAGTCGAAAAAATATGATCGACACAACATAGTCGTCAAGACAACATCGAAAAAAGTTGAGACTCATTTGAAACATATCGACATCCCAAAAGTTGACATTCATGATACACAACCATGTTACAATCATGAGTCACTCATAATGAAACTATCACAAAGTTCATTGTTTACACACATACAAAATCACATGCATGTGCATATCTCTTCAACTCTCTTTCAAGTACAAACATAAGTACATAAACCCAAAAACCTGTGGGTACATAAGCGCTGAAATGAAATCTATATGGCTGCAATAAGTGAGTATCATACCTATCTTTTACATCCTCCTGGCGAAGTTGTGCAACAACAAGAATGCCTTCAATAGAATTGCATTCACATGCAAATTTGCATCATACAAATTATGATAAACTGCTACAACTTGTCATACTTTCAACAAAAATGAATACATAAGGATGAAATGTGCATCTACAAATAGAACAATGCAAGCCTTACTTTCTCAAGAAATCTAACCATTTCTCACCAAGCCAATTCAATGGTGACGTTTTCTGCTGAAAATCATCTTCTTGTGAATCATCTTGACTCACATCAATGATGGAATCTCCTCTTCCATTCTTTCTAGTATCTTTATCCATCTGCTTCTTGTGCTATGAATGGGTGGTTGGATGCAATGTCCAACATTGGTCAATGAGATGACCCCTCTTCTGGTAGTGAGTGCAAATATTTTGCATCTTCTTTTCAAGTTGTCTTTGCTTGGAAAGTTTCCTGAATTTGGTCAATATTTTCCAACATCTTGCAACATGATGGTTATCTAAACCACAATATGTACATGGACTTTTTCTTCCATTTTTACATGCAAATTTACCATGCTTAACATAATCAAAAGCAATTTAATTACAGGCAAAAATATACCTTGAACATTCACCTTTATCACCTTCTTGAGGAGGTGAATTTGAAGAGTTACCAACCCTCCTTTGAAGACCAACAACAGTGTTCTTGTCCTCATGGCTATCACATTCTCTTGTTTCACACATTTTCATTCATCTTGAACACATACTTTGTATGCTTCAGGGATTGAACTTACAACACAAGTTCTTGAACATTCACCTTTATCGCCTTCTTGAGGAGGTGAATTTGAAGAGTTACTAGCTCTCTTTTGAAGACCAACAACAATGTCATTGTCCTCATGGCTGACACAACTCTCTTGGTTTGCACATGTGCATTCATCTTGAACACACACTTTGCATGCTTCAGGGATTGAACTTGAAACAAAAGTTGTTCTTGGAATTGTTTCCCTTGTCTCCTCAACTTTGGAATATGCTCCATCTTTTTGTTCATATCCAAGACCCCTGTACTTGGGCCTCTCCTAAACAAAAATAGTCTCAACAATGCCTTGTGCATGCTTGACTAACCCTCTACCTTCATAGCCCATTTTTAACAATAACTTGGACCCTATTCCTCTAGTGTGATTTTCAAAAACACCAAAGCATTCATCTTGAGAGGAATTTGAAGAAAAACCAACATTACATACCTCATGTTCATGCATGTACTTGGTAATGGTTTCCTTTGCCTCATGGAGCCGAGTCTCCATCTCATGCAACTTTTTAAGAAGTTGGTGCTTCTCCTCCTTCATGGCCATCAAATACTCTTGAAGGAAAATGCTCTCCTTCCTATCTTCCCACATCTCTTGCACCATATCTCTCATGGTTACAAATGCCTTCAACATCTTTTTTTCAAATAACTTGGCTAATGAATATGTATGATAACTTTCATTGTTTGAAGCTTCATCCATCCTTGCAAGATATCAAACTTCAACACAAAAATTGCACAATAATACCAACAGCTAAATCTCTAGCTATCAATGGCAATCACTTGAGAAAAACTATGCTCTGATACCACCTGTTCTGAAAATAGGGGGCTGACTTGTTTTTCTATGCAAGCACCCTCTACTCCATTAAAATAAACTTCAGGACCTTGCTCAATGTCTTAGTTGTGCAAGAGAAATTATGTGTCAAGTTTATGCATCTTTTAGGTGTTTATGTGTGAGGTTTTTTAAAAGCTTAAATGTGTTGTTTAAAGAATAAAACATCAACATAAAGTGAAAAAAATAATAACCAGCAAAAACTCACAACAATGACAACATGATAAAGGAGTTCACCCCCAACTAGGCTACATCTCCTTGAGCCTCCATCAATGGACTAGGCTCTATGGGATTAGTTGGTCAAAGATTCTTTTACAATTTTCTTCTCAACTCCAATGTATTTACTGACTGTATTGGGTTCAGAATACATAAAAACCCCAAAAATGACTATTAGAACTCTGAAAATAGACCAGGGCTCATCTAGGCATGACCTCTTCTACTGGTGGTCTTGAACTTCCCTGAGCTTCCTTGTAGAAAGAAACACCTGTAAAAGTCCTCAAATGCCTCTGAAACCTATCCCAATAAGTTCATAGCATCTCAATTAGTCAAGAATGACTATTCAGTCACTGAAAATGGACTTTGGCTCCCCTGTGCATGGCCTCCTTCAATGGTGGCCCTAAGCTCCCTAGAGCTCTCTGAAACTTCAATGTAGAAAAACCTGAAATAGAAGCCTCCAAATTCCTTTGAAAACTGTCCCAATGGATTCAAAACATCCAAAAACCATTAGCTAGGATTTTTTGGCACCTCATTTGGCCAAAAACTGAAGAAGATAGGCCTCCTACCATTTTTCTCCTTCAAGGTTGTTGTCTCTGGTTCGCCAATTCACACCTCCTGTGTGAGTAACCTAGATTCTGGGCTTTTCTGTGCCTAAAGATAGCATGCACACCATTCCTGTGATTGTTTCTAAACTTTCGCACCATTATCGTACTTAGGGCCTCAAAGGGCGGAGGTGTTGGGTGCATGGGGGACCATATGGCCACGTCCCAGCGCAATTTTAGGCCCTCGTTTCAAGATTGAATGTGGATGCGACACATGTCAGGTGCATGGTCACTGGTTGGAATCCCACACATTTAAATGGCCATGGGTTGCATGGCATGGTCATATGGGTATAAATGGGGGTTGGGGCTAAGCCCCAGCCCAAACATCTGTGCCAAAACTTAACACATTCGAGTTTAAATATATATTAACATATATATATATATATATATATTAAGAACCATTGTATGGCAGGCCAGTTGGGCAGCCTTTTCCAAGGCGTTACCCCTACCCCTAGGTCACGGGGTTGAGTCCTACAGACTACCACATACTTTTAAACACCAAACCCAAGGTGACACGTGGCAGCCCACACCTGGGCCATGTGGCACCATACCATTTTCCACAATGATGCCACATGTTAGCAATCTATTCATCCACATGTCTGCTACCCGACTGCCAAATCATCTCCTGCCACGTTAGCATCATGCTGTGTCAGTTGTACGACCCCGCGACGTCAGTTGTAAGGACTGTACAGTCAACATTTGTTTTTGCCTGTTTGGAAAATCGAACAGAACGTGGTATCTCACTCATCCAATGTCCGTTTGAACCCATTCGAAGTGCGTTGGGTTCATGAGGATGAGGCCTATGCACCTGTCCATTTTGAAACAATTCCAAACACTTTGATTTTTGGGCTAAATTTTGACCCCTGGTCCAGATTCTAATCAGGGATGAAGCTACTATAGGATTTAGTGGCAAGAATTTGAGCTTCTTCTTTCCTAAGAATTTTTTCCATTTGATGCAGGCTCTGATATTTCTGTAGACATCAGTGAATAAAGTGGGCCCGTAGTACCCATCCCTGAGAATTTTGTAGGCTGTGGTCTTCCATAAATGGTGTCCCCCACATAGGCTACTATGAAAATCAAACAAAATTCTTTGGGCCTCCTATGGGTCTAGAAAAATCAGAAGCACTCCTAGAGGGTCTTTCCAATACAAGACCTGGTCAATAAGGCAATATCTAATTGCTTTGAGATTTAAATCTCTTGCCTTGCTCTTTCCCATTCCATCAAGAGGCTTTAATTCTTGCAGAAAATATATAATGTCTTCATAGCAGGTGCATTTTGCTAATGGTAAGCTATCCTAAGAACCTTTGTTAGAAAACTCAGCCTACTAATTTTCTGAGCAAACATTGATGAAGCTAACCCCCAAGGCTTTACAATTAGATTCATCCAACAACTTGGCTAAACTTTGCCCTTTAAGTAGCTTGGTGGGATTTATTTCCAGATCAAACTCAAGGATTTTGGAAATCCATTTGCTCCTCTTCCCGTCTATGTCAGGTTGAATAAGAATGTCCTTCACAGAATCTGAATAAATGTATGCAATGAACTTTGAGTGTAGGACATAAAATTTGAAAGATTTGAGAGCTTTCACCAAGGCATAGGCTTGATTTTCCATGATGTCATACCTGATCTCAGCATCCCTCAATGCTCTACTGAAAAAAGAAACAGGCTACTCTAGCCTTGCATTATTCTTCTGTAGTAGAACAACAACCATTGTATTGGAGGAAGTGAAAGAAAAGATCAGAAAGTCCTTGGACTAATCAAGACTGATAAGCACAGGTGCCTCAGTCAACACCCTTTTGATTTGGTCAAAGGATTCCATGGGTTCAATAGTCCATTTTACTTCATTCCCCTTCCTGAGCATGGTTGTGATATGCTTTACCAACTCAGCAAAATTTGAAACAAACCTCCTTAAAAAATTAATTTTGCCCAAAGAATACTGGACTTCTTTCCTGGACCTGGGAAGTGGCAGGGTTTGAATTGCCTCCACCCTGCTGGGATAAATTCTCACTCCCTCGGCAGATACTATATGCCCCAACAACTTTCCCTCCTTCATGGAAAAAATATATTTTTTAGGATTCAAGGAAAGACCAAATCTTCTGCATTTCAAGAAGACCTTCCTCATACGACAACAATGTTCTTTATCAAATCTGGAAAAGACTGTTATGTCATCCATATAGATCCCCACAAACTAATCCTTCTCCCCAATGAAGGCTATGTACATGGCTCGCTGAAATGTTTCCCCTGCATTCATCAATCCAAAGGGCATTTTAGCATACATGAATGCTCCCCAAGGAGTGGTGAAGGTTGTCTTTTCTTTTTCCTCAAGTAGGATTGATATCTGATTGTATCCCAAAAATCCATCAATCATGGAGATCCTTGATGCACCAGTTACCCTTTGTAATATATGTTCCATCTTTGGTAAGGGATAATTGTCCTTCTTTGAGCTCCTATTCAGATTTATGAAATTGACATAGAGTCTTATTTCTCCACTTTTCTTTCTCACTGGGACCAGATTGGCCACCCATTCAGAATATCTCAAAGGGATGATGATTTGGGCATCCAACAGTTTCTTTACTTCTCTCTCCATGGCAGGCAACAACATATGATTAATCTATCTTAGCTTCTTCTTAAATGGCTTAGCCTCTTCTCTCAGTGGGATCTTATGCTCAACTACAGCTGTGTCATATGTTTTGAGGTCTTCATAGGTCCAAGAAAAAACATCAGCAAATTCCCTTAATAACTCAGCATACTCGGTCCCCTGCTCTCTTGTCAAGCTGCTTGACAATTTGACAAACTTTGGCTCCTTCTCTGTGCCAATGTTGCACTCAATTGTATAAACATTATCATTTGAGATTTTACCCTTTACTGCCACATCATTTCTATCAAAAATCATTTCCAAAGGAACCAGTCCCTTTGGAATGTGATTGCTAGGTAGCTGAACAATATGATGATCAACAATCTTGTTCAGAATATCATCAGCATAAGGATCGACTTTAGAAGCAGGGTCTTGATCAATGTGCAATGTTGAAAATTCCTCAACAATCTCCAGGAATCTTTTGATTTCAAGATCATCCTCACAAACCTTCCAATGCTTGACATTGTCAGGTATGGAGGGCCTGTATTTTACTTATGTATCATACTTATGTAAGTGGCAGAGGGACTCTAAAATTGCTCGTTGAAATAGCCAGGGGATCAGCCACAGTGTTTTCTCCTTTTGGAATACATGATATATTGAAACCTAGGAAAAACCTGTCAATGAGGTCCTAGGATTCATTTTTGTAGCTCCTAAGCCAAGGGTGTTTGTCCTAATAAATATTTTTGATCTGCTGAATAATCAGATCAACATCCCCAAACACAGATATCTCTTTAATCCCCATGTCCTTTGCAGCCCTTAATCCCAAAACAAGAGCTTCATACTCTGCCACATTATTAGTGGCTTCAAACTCTAATTTGTATGACAGAGATATAGTTTCCTAAGCAGGGGAAAAAAAAAATACCCCAGCGCCAACACCATCTTTAGAAGAAGCTCCATCAAAGAACATTTTCCATACAGAGGTGATCAAGGAAGAATCTTCATGGGGGGTAGTTGGTTGCTTTCTGATTTGAAGAGGAGCCTCAGGGGTTTTGGTGAGTTGCAACGAGAAGAATCCCAAATAGTATCAAGGGAAAATATGGGATGATTGGTGGGGTCTGAGTCATCACAAAAAATGTAGGCCAGCTGAGCTTCTCTATACAGTATTATGTTCTCCCATCCAAAGACCAAAATGGTATCATATGTGAGGTCCATATGCAATGTTCCCCCAAGATTTTTAATCCAAGATATTGACAATAGCATGCCAAACTTGGGAGGAACATCAACCACCATGATATCCATGACCACACTTTTCATGGGAAGTTGAAACAAGGTTACCACCAAATCTTTGATGACCCCGAGACATTGCACCCTCCTAGACTCAAAGAAGTACAAATCATGATAAGATTTTGTGACTTCTAGTCCCAACTCTTCCATGATTGTTTTGGGCATGAGATTATGGGAAGCCCCTGAATCCATTAGGAAATTATGCAACACCTTATCATGTATGTTTAGGGATGTGTAGAAGGGATGGGATGAATCATCTATATATTCTACCATAGGACCTAGGATGATTGTTGGCTTTTCATCTTGGAGGTTCACTAAGTCTGTAGAATGGCAGGATGACTTAGACTGCAACAATTTAGAGAGGGACCTTTTAAAATCTTCATGTTTGACTAGCTCCGAAAGGGGCACAAGAATTTTGATTTTTTGAATTCCATGCTCAAAGTTAAAGGAGGAAGGAGGCTTAGGAATTTCCCTTACCTCTGGAACAAGGTCTTTGGATATTGGTGAGAAACTCTGAGCTTTCTTTTCCTTGGCAGTGTTTGTTGCATGCTTAGCAAGCTTCTCTGCTATGAAGGTTGATCATGGATGTCAAACTTCCCTTCTTTCTTCTTTGACTTGAGTTTGTATTTGTTGGGACTGATATCATGGGCTTTCTCCTCCTTACTCAGCTCATTTATTTGGTTATTCATGAGGAATTATTTGTATGTAGATTTAGTTAAATGAGGGAAAGGAGAGGTGTCCTTAATACAATGAATTTCAGGGTCTAGCTCTTCTTCTTCCTCTTCCTTATCAATAACAAGGTTGTTTTGAAAAGGAGTTGGGATTCTCTGATCATTTCTATCTCTATCCCTTTGTTCCCTTGGCATAATCTGAGGAACATTGTTGTTCAGCCTCCCGAAGTTGCCTCTATTGTCAACATTTTTAGGATTTCTGTATATCAGCTTCCCCTCCATTTTCTTTTTCTCCATCTCTGCAGACAGAGACTTTACTAAATTTGTCAATTCATCTACTTGAGGGTAAGCAATAGAAGAACCAGAGGTTGAGGCCTCAGACCTCCCTCTTCCCTTATCTATGTCATATTTTCTTCTGAGCCTGTTAACTACCAACACATTGGATTCTACTTCCAGGGCTGCATCTTGCATGTTAGCCAAGGAGGTAGCCCTTATTTCTCTGAGCAGGAGGTAGAAATCATGGTTAAATGCACCAGCATAAGTGATTTTGGCAGAGGCTTCTGAGAGTTTATCTCAACGGGGATCTTATTATACATTTTATTGGATCTT
The DNA here is from genome assembly GCA_000966675.3 of Picea glauca. NCBI lineage: Eukaryota > Viridiplantae > Streptophyta > Pinopsida > Pinales > Pinaceae > Picea > Picea glauca. The sequence continues at coordinate 339,568 of JZKD02S1673869.1, forward strand.
TTGGAGAAGTCAGAGACAGACTCTCCTTCCTTTCTCTTCAAGGACCCAAACTCTGTCCTGTAATACATGATTTTTTTTTATCTCCCCACTATCTTAAGAAGGCATTATCTAGAGCTTCAATCCCAGCAATGGATCCAGGGGTCAATCCCCTAAACCATTTCCTAACCTCACCATCAAGGCTCTGGACAAAGACTCTCATCTAGACATCTTCATTTTCAATGTTCAGGTTGTCTACATAACTATAGAAGGAAACAAGGTGTTCTTCAACAGTTATGTCCTCCTCTCTAGTGAATTTAGGCATATACTTCAAGCAATCTCCAACAGGGAGAGGATTCATTGGTTGTGGTAGGACTAGAGGGGCATACCTTGCAACCACTATGGCGTCCATTCTGTTTCCAAGGGGATTAGAACCTGCCATAGGGATATGAGGTGGAGGAGAATTAGGCAGAGAAGGGGCTCAAATAGGGGATACTAGAACTGAGCTTGCAGGAGGAAAAGGAAACAATAGAGGATTTTAAGAGGAGGCTAATGGGTTTAAGGGAACAAAGGTTTCTCTTCGCTCATTAGCAACAACAACAATGGGAGGAGGGGTGGTAAAGCCTAGGGTAGGAAAATATCCTAAATTCCTAGGTCTAGACCAGGATACAATGTCAGGGGAGGTAGGAGTGACAAAGATCTCTCCCTCCAATCCAAGACCAGGAAGAGAAAACGCGACAGGAACACTCCCAGAATTTAAAAAATGAGAAACTCCAATAAGAGGCATGATAGGAAACTGAGAAGCAGATATTGGATTCTCTAATAGAGGGCAATGAGAACTATCAGAAATACCTGGTTCAACAATTGAAAATCCTTCTTGGAGGGCCTTTCCCTTTCTGATAAGTTTCTCTAGATCTGCTTCAGGTGTTTCTAGGGGTAGCTGGGGGGTAGACCTCATATGTCTGCCTCTGGAAGCCACAACTAAAACAGTGGGTTTGCCCCAGTGGAGTCGTCACAATGGAGTCTCCAGTTGCATAGTCACAATCTTGGAGGGATCTAATGCCTTATGCACCTTCAAAATCAGAGGTTCAATGTCGTTCAATCCTAGGGAAAATCTTCAACATCGTCCCTGGCAATAGCGCCAGAAATGTTAGCACTAGAAGTCACCTCTGGATTGTAGTAGAGGTAAGCCTAGTACCCATCGATTTTATATGTCATGAATGAATAAATTGGATTGGTCGAATGGATGCAGACCCAAAAGAATATCGCTTTAACTCAGAATCCTAGACCAGGGCATACATGAACAAGTGAGATCTTGATCTAACTTTCGTCAGTAATTTGATTTTAAAATGAGCAGAGGGAAGACATGGTTAGAATGGTGAAAAATACTGCTATGAGCATCAGGCTTTCCAGCAGCTTGGAGAAGAAATACAAGACACTGAGATGTGCCTAGGTGACACAGTTACAACAACACGGTGATCAAACCTACGTCACAGTGCTACGATAACAGCTCGACTGGATCCTCCAATTCTAAGCTACCGAGTGTGAGAAAGAAATAATACAACACAAGAAACTGATTAAAACTGGTGCAAATACTGCTATGATCAAACATACATCACAACAACATAAATACCCTCGACTGGATCCTCCAATTCCGAGTGTTTTAACACAGTGTTTAAAAAGAGGTGGAAAGAGGCTGACTTTAATTAAACTAGAAGTCTCAAATGCAAATGCATAACCAGAAGAACTAGTGCTTCATTAAAACTTTACAATCGGGATCTTGGCTCAACCATCGACCCTTTCAAAAATAAAAAAAATGAACATACATACTCAGACCAATTCGCCCCCCTAACAGCAGGAGGGTAGCTGAGCCATTAATTCCAAGCCTAGCATGCACATGATCCTTTTTCAGGGGAGGCTTAGATCGGCATGGCTCCTATAGGAAATCCTACACATAGGGGTACCATACGCTTAATTTCTCTAGACCTCCCACTCCTTTCATTCATGGCTTGAGCTGAAGTTTCAACCACCTACTCAAATTTCATTAACTTATTTCTTCCATGGTGGGTGGCTGAGACTACCTGCACAGGGGACGACCATGTGCCTACTCCTCAAGGCTCGGAGGCTAGCTCCCCTTTCTTCTAGCTCTACCCTCAAAGGGACCCTGGGTTTTGACCATGTGTATCTTACTTGGACGACTCAGATCAATCCTTGATCGACGGTCCCGACGGTGTCGGGACTTCTTGCACCAAGGATCCATGATGCACTTCCTTTCCTTTTCCCTGGTGCCCAATCTTTTGAAATGGATATTTTATAATTCGACGGTCGGATATGATTAGAACCGACAGCCACGATGATTCCCTAAAGGCCCCAAGTTGCTGACCCACCTTCCATATGACTGGGCACTAGGACCATGGGCCCAGACCCCCCCCCACGATGTTTCGTGGTTTCATTTTTTCATATCTGCAATGGAGAGGAGTGGCCCCTTGTCGCTTAGAAACGTGATAACCAAAATCGCGACGGGATGTAATAACGTGCCACGTGTCTATTTCTTGAATGATGCAGATTGGCATGGCTATAGGTTCACTATGGGTCCACCATGGCCATGCACCCCTTGTCTTCACTGGACCACTCATTTCAATATGACCCTGGGCTATGAGCATGGGCTAGGCTCCTTGGGCTTCACATTTTGGGCCGTAAGGCTATGGGTGAGCTTGCTAACAGAAACCCCGAAATGCCGACTCTCAGAATCTCACAATCGGTTGCGCAAATTAAATCGTGACTTTGGCCATTAGGGATGAGCCCTGGTGCTAAACCTTGGGCAACTCCATGGCTCTAGTTTACCCGATGACTGTCGATCTGCCTTGATGATAGACCCTCGCCATTGAAACCAATCTTTTCCCTCTCGCTTTCTTTGTGTGACTGTTCAGCCACTCTTAGTGCTGCAGAGAGTGAAAATAAGGATTTGGCCGACCAGACTTAGGCTTGGGAAGGAAAAGGTTCAGTGATGGAGGTAAAAGGAGGAGGGATCATCCTTCATAAGAGATAGAGGAATTTAGGGTCGATCTCTTCCAGGCATATTGATAGGGAAAGACTAGTCGATCAAGAAGGATGACTACAGATGAAAGAGAAAGACATGCCGAAATGGGAAAGGAAAACCACGATCGGTTCAATAGAAAGGGAGAAGACAAGAAAAATTATAGACACGGGAAGAAAACACAAACCCCCAAGGTCTTGACAGGAATATGTGATAACACATACCCCAACCCCATATCATTCTTTTCCAGGTAATCAAGCATCATCTTCAGTTGAGTATTGCGAGATTTTTTGAATTCATGGGCATGGGACAAGATAGTGCCTCACTATTCAGAAGTATTCAACAATACCTAATACTGTGCATTATGGGTTTTTCACATCTACCACACATGCTACAAACAAGTGTAGAGCATTGGATGCACTTGTGGATAGAGTGGATCGAACATCATTCAGGGTGAATAAAACCCCTCAAGGACTGGGAAGAGGTCAAGGAGGTGGATTTGAAGGAGAGTTCAGAGGAGGGATAACTGGGGGAAGAGGACCAAGTAGATTCTACAACCGTGATGAGCAAGGCCACATGGCTAGGAATTTTCCTCACCCAAGGTGGCCATGGTGCTCTCACTGCAGAACCAATGGGCATACAACTGAAGATTGGCTAGAGCTAATTGCAAAATGGGAAGATTGGGTACGTAAATGAGGAACTAGTCTTATAATCTTAGAGATAAAGAGAGTCGTTAAAGGACAACTACCCAACCTTAATATCATTACTCGAGGAGGAGCAAAGACTGGCACAAAGCACCTGAGGAGGACATTTATGATCCTTTGAAACATAAGTTATTCTTTAAAAATGCAATAGAAGTATTCGAGAGTATCCTTGGCCCTGAGATGGAAGAAAAACCCCCTCATCCTATCGTTTATCCTAAGAGTGTGCAAGTCCCTGCTTCACCCCCTGCACCTTGAAACCCTGTAGTCCTGATAAGACAACTTGAGCAGTCACAAAATGTATTTGACCTTTGGTTTCAGTTATTTTATGATATTCTTGGGAATGACCAGCTGAAAGAAAAGTTGTGCAATGCTATGTACCTAGTCCTAGTAACTGAAGAGTCTCCAGAAGCTAGAATAAGGACTAATCTTCCTGAGAAGAATACCCAGAGAGTGTAAAGAAGGAAAATATGGTCTAGGAAATATTTTAGATTAGCATCCCAACTAGATGAGTTTGAGATTAAGGATGTTACGTTAGATATAGGATCTAATGCTAACATACTGCCTAAAAAGACTTGGGAAGCTTTAGGGAAACCCCAGTTGACATATTCCACAATCCAGTTAAGAATGGCCAATCAGTATTGTGTTTTTCCAATAGGAAGACTGGAGAATGTGGAAATAGATGTTGCGGGAGTGAAGACTGTAGCCGATTTTGAGGTGATAAAAATCATGGGGGATAAGCACCCTTATCCTACACTATTTGGTATTGATTGGGCTTACAATAACTATGTGGTGATTGACCTAAAGAGAGACACTATGAAATTTGTGGTAGAAGGAATAAAAGTGGTTCAACCCTTGGATCCGTATGTAGGCCCTCAATACACAGAGCCAATGGAAAACAACATGGAAGGAGAATATTTGAATCAATTATATGTTGTAACAATAGGTACAAGAGAATAATACATAAATCCTACTGTTGATGGATCAGTAAGTTGGAGAAGCATACAATCGAAGAACGAAGATTCAAAACTAGCATTTGACAGTTGGCATCAAGGTTCATACGAAATATTTCCAAGAAGATTTGCAACTTTCAAAGAAACTAAATGGGTTGGAACCGAGGTTAGAGAACACCCGATATATGATGGTACCTCAGAAGTTAACAATTTTCTGGTCAACATGGAAGAAAATATAGCAGAGGATCAAAGGATTTCAGTTCTGGACTTAGCCCTCCAGGACACCCCTGCTAGATGGTGGACTAGTCACAAAGCCTTGATTAAGAACTGGGAGGATGTGAAGCAAGATATCTGATATAGATTTCAAGATAAGGAGCAACTAGAATGAGAGATGTAGACAGATTTCCAAGTTGCGCAATTGTTCAATGGACAATCGGATCCTAAAGAACATATTGAATAGTGCGTGAGATAGTGGAAAGTTGCGGGAATACCATCTCTCTTGTGGTTTCAAGTATTTCCCCATTCGCTAGGTCCAATTACTAAATATTGGTATATGCATGAAGAAACCAAAAGACAGACCAACGACTGGAAAACATTGGCAGATCAATTTTGCAAGGACTTCTTGTTTACAGGTAAGTACCCTAAGCTTAAGATAGTCCTACAAAGAATTAAAGAATTCCTTTTTACCGATGTTGGGGAATGGAAATCAGACCCAGTGGTATGTGCAAAACATATCCAAGCACTTCATTCTAACCTTCACCTAGACACGGACAAGACACCTATAGAATTCTATAATATTGAGAAGGATTTGGAAAACCCAGATGATTTAAAATAATTGAGAAACTTATCCATTAAGGAAACAAAAGGAAGTAGAGAAATCCAAAACACCATACCCATCCAGACTGATAGTTCTTATAATTATCCATTGAAGTTTTGAAAAGTCAATATAGGAAATACAGAGCAACCTAATATAGCTATGGTAGGAGATTACTGGGATGAGCAAACTAGGAAAGAAATACAAATCTTGTTGCAGGAATATGAGGATCTATTCCCAAAAACATTTTCAGAGCTGAAAGGGACTGAAGGAGCTATGGGAGAGATGAAAATTGAACTAAAACTAGGATCATATCCTGTAAGGCATAGACCATATCGCCTTAACCCCAGAGTGAAAGAGAAGGTTAAGAGGGAAATAGACAAAATGATTGAGGATGGACTTGTTTTTCCAGTGGAAGAAGCAGAATGGGTTATCCCAATAGTCATACAGAGCAAGAAAGGTACAAAGGACATTAGGGTATGTGTAGACTATAGAATCTTTAACTCTTCCTGTGTGAATGACCCTTTCCCAACACCTTTTACTGATGAGGTGCTAAAACAAGTTGCGGGGAAAGAGTCTTACTCATTCACAGATGGATTTTCGGGGTATCACCAAGTGAGGATTACTGAAGAAGACAAAAACAAGACCACATTCATAGCAGAATGGGGTTCATTTGCATACAACATGATGCCCTTTGGCCTAAAGAACACCCCTGCAGTTTTTCCCGGATTGTAATAACATCTTTTCGAGAATTTATTCACAAGTGTATAGAATTTTATATGGACGATTGGACGGTATACAGTCTTCTCAAGGAACATGTAGCGCTACTATGTCTGATGTTTGATAGATGTAGGGAATTGTAGATATCCTTGAACCTCATAAAGTGTATCTTTTGTGTGCCACATGGAAATTTGTTAGGCGACATAGTAAGCCAAGAAGGAGTACTAGTAGACCCGGCCAAAGTTGCGGTTATTGTGAACATGCCATCGCCTACGAGTGCCAAAAAATTGCGCTCCACGTTGGGGCACACAAGGTACTATTTCAGGTTTATCAGAAGGTATGCAAACATTACTACACCCCTGGAAAATCTACTAAATAAGTCAAAAGTGTTCTAGTGGACGCCAGAGTGTGATAAAGCATTCAACACCCTGAAGGAAAAGCTCAACACAACACCTATTCTGATATTTCTGAACTAGGAAAATGAATTTTATGTGCATGCATACACATCATGTATTTCCCTAGGAGCCATCTTAGCATAACCAAAATATGGAGCCATGAATCATCCTATCTACTTTTCTAGCAGGAAGTTGTCACAAGTTGAGCGCAACTATATAACCACAAAAAGGGATGGTTTAGATATGATTTATGCTCTATAGAAGTTTATACATTACTTGTTAGGCTCTCATTTTAAGTTCTTTACTGATCATTCTGCGTTAAAATATCTAGTTAACAAGCTTGTTTTGAAAGGAATAATTTGTCGATGGTTGTTATTGTTTCAGGAATTTTCATTTTAGGTGATCATTAAACCTGGAAGATGCAACGTGGCCCCTGACCACCTATCTAGATTAGAATCAGGAGAAAGTGGAGGATAATTCGATGATCAGCTCCTAGATGCAGACATGTTCCAGGTTGAGGCCATACCAAAATACTTGGAAGACATAACAGTCTTCTTAAGCATAGGGGCCTGCCCAGAAATGTACTCCGCAACTCAGAAACATCATATGGTGGTTAGAGCACCGGAATATCAATTGATTGCAGGGAAATTCTATAAGTTGGGCCTAGATAGTAACCTCAAGAGGTGTGTCTTAGATCATGAAAGACAAGACATACTATGGGAGTGCCACAGTGGAGTTGCAGGAGGCCATGTTGGAGGAAAGGCCATTGCACAAAAATTCCTCCAAGCTGGATTATGGTGGGACACACTCTTCAAGGATGGAAAGGCATATGCTAGAACTTGTGACATATGTCAGAGAGTAGGCAAGCCATCACGACGAGATGAATTGCCTGTTCAACCAGTTCGAGCTCTGTGAGCATTTAAGAAATGGGCGGTTGGATTCATTGGGCCAATCAACCCCAGAACTAAGAATTCAAAGGCTAGATATATTATTACTGTAACTGTTTACCTTACACGGTGGTCGGAATCAGTAGTTGTTCAGGATTGCTTGACCGATACTACTACTAGTTTTATTTTTGAAAGTATTATCACTTGTTTTGGATGTCCTAGGATTCTGACCAGTGAACAAGGTGGTCATTTTATCAATAGTACAATAGAAAATCTTACATCATAGTTCTTGATCCAACATCATAAAAGTATCCCCTATCATCCACAAGACAATGGAATAGTAGAAGCGTTTAACAAGATTCTAGAGAAAGGATTAATGAAGGCTTGTTGCGCAAACAGGGAAGATTGGGATGATAGAGTTTGAGAATTTTTATGGGCTTACAAGACAACCACAAAGAAACTCCACAAGTATACTCCATTTTGTTTAGTCTATGGGAAAGAGGTTGTGGTACCTGTAGAATTAATTACCCCGAGTCTATACATTACATAGATTACACACATGCCAGAGGATGAATAAGTCATGTAGAGGCTTATGGAATTGCAATAACTTGAAGAGACTAGGTTTTTAGCATACTTTCATCAATCAGTTGAAAAAGCAAGGCACAAATATTGGCATGAAAGACACATTAACACTAAATAATTTGTGCAAGGATATAAGGTCCTACTTTATGACAGTCGATACGAGAAACATCTAGGTAATTTACGCATGCATTGGTTGGGACCATTCATAGTTGCGGAGATCCGACCTTCTAGAGCAGTCAAACTCGTGCAACTGGATGGTATACTTTGTCCAGGATGGATAAATGGTGCTCGCCTGAAACCCTAAATGTATCAGAACTGAGCTAAAGGACTATTTCTCTAGTCCAAAGGACCATGTGTAGTAGCAATTTCTGTGAATTCAGTTAATAAAGTCGAAGTGTGCATTTTTGTGCCGCAACAAGTAGTTCATTTTTCTATCTAAGTATTGTTTTGATGCAGAACTGCTTACTCGGTAGCGTAGGATCAAAAGAGCTACGGATCTATTAATGACAGTCATTAAATGTGACAGGGACCCCTTTGTGGTCAGAGGGAGAGTGAATCCAGGTGCAATCCTAGTCCATGTGCCACACGAGATCAGTCCAGTCATAGCCTTTATTACTGCTATAGTAACCCATCTGAAATATCTTAAACCATAAAGCCGTGATACATGAAGATGCCATCGGTATTCACGCCAGGATTCTCATCTGTAAAATGGTAAGGTCTCAAGTCGACCACGTCCTTGACCAACTTTCTCAGTAAATGCTAGGATCACCCAATAGATATACCTCATTAACCAGTCTCGTCGAACAACTCAGACCCAAGTTACATCTATAGGGTTAATGATGAATAGCCTTAGCAGTTATTACAAAGCTTGCCAGCTAAGATCAAGTGTAACATCCCCGACCACCCATGGTCGGGCCAAGCTACACGAGGGAACACTTCCATTCTCTCACTATGGAACATATTGTTGTTGATACTGAGAGGGGGGTGAATCAATATCATGTACAGTTTAAAACCTTTTTCAAATTATACTTAAACCATTCAACTATATTCAATGAGAAATGAACAATAGTATAAGAGTTACACCAATACACCACAATACACCATGCAAAATATATGAGGAATAATCAATAGTTATTGTTCAAGGGAAGTAATGACTTCCAAAGGTAGCTACAGCTTCCAAATGTAAAGGGAGGGATAAACCTCCAAGAGGAATATACAATCCTCCAATATCAAGAGAGTATTTAACTCTCCATCCTTGGCCCTTCCTTCCACCCAAGAATATATGAGAGATAATAAAACTTTATATTAAATCATAACCATCAACCAACCATTACATAGAACCTGATAATGCTTTTTGAGACTTCTTCAATTTATGAAATTATTCAATTCTTGGAATACTCTGATCCTGTAGATAATATTACTCAATGTATTCTCTAAAAATTCTCCAAGTTTCACTCCTTGAATCCTCCCCAAAAAGAAGTTATAGAGAGGATGGTAGACTTTGTTCAATTCTTGTTTATTCAGGAGACCAGAATTGTACAGAATGCCCCACGCTCAATATTTAACATCAGATTTTGAAACTCACACATAAGAAAATAAAGTCTATACTCTTTCCAATTCAAATTTTCCCACTTCATTTGGATTCTATATGAAGAAGTTATGATTGTTTTACCTGAAACACCTGTTTATTGACTAGCTTCAGGACTGGTCAAAAACCCTATCTTCCACAGAGTGTATCTCCATAATTATAGTGAATCAAGATTTGAAAATGTTACCACATGTACCTTGATATGTATTCTCAATACTATAGCAATTTCACCATCTGAATCGTTCTAGAAAAAATATTATAGAGAAAATGGTAAGATGACCTGAAAATAACATACCTTAGAACACTTCACCAAAAGACTTCATCCTCCCTTGAAATCCAGCCTTCTTTACTTCTGATTTCCTCTAAAATTTGACTTGTATTTCAAATGAATGTATAATGATATTTATTTATACCATTTATTTCACTTCCTTTTAACATTAGGGCCGACCTGACACTTTCTTATTTTGTAATTTTGTTCTTTAATTATCTTCAGAGCCTACATGTACTTCCTTCTTCAATTCACTTTGTCATCTTCAAAAAATCATTTCTCCTCAACCATGAGGATCCACATGACATGCCACATACCACCAAAAACAACATGATGTATACTATCCATCCATG
>JZKD02S1673869.1:377053-419364 GCA_000966675.3 Picea glauca
GTTAGTATCTTCCTAAATTAGCAGCACAAGCTATGCATGTAGTGGATTGCATTTGGGATGTGAACTCCATCAAAAAATTTGAAAGGGAGCAGTTGTTGGGGAAAGGTACAATGAACAAACTGAAAGGTAATTAAATTGTGGATATTTTTAATAAATAGAAATTTTCATTTTTTGTGTATATGATCATACTCATTTAATATTTATTCTTTCATCATTTATTAATATTTACCATGATTATAACTAATATTTAATATTGGTGAATTGTGATTTTTTTATTAGTCAGTTGCTCAAGATTGGGATGTGCTACATTTATACATTGCAAACAATCTTGACTGGATGAAGGTATTGATTGATATATGTAAAGAACATCATGGCAGTAGGTTATCATGGAAAGAACTGTCTGAATTGGTTAGAGAAGCTTGTTGTAATGGAGATTTTGATGTTACGTAGAGGGAAATAGATTTAGCATATTGTTTGAAAGATGGAAAGGAAAGAAAATTCACCCATTTTATTCAGTTATTTTATATTATATTAATGTGACTGTAGGTGTGTTTTTTTCATATTATACTTTCCAAGTTATATAAATTTGTTTATTATTAATTGACAATGCATCTTTTACATGTCTGGCATATTGTAGTTGAAACACCCCAAGGCTATGTGGTGCAATGGTCGTACATTTCACTTCAAACAGTTGGATGAAACCAAAACAAATTATGATAGTGGGATAACTGCAATATTTCAGGTCACTAATGTTTCTTGTAGGAGTGACATACATCCTCGAGAATTTGAAAATAGATACTATGGGTTTTTGAATGATATAATTGAGTGTGACTTTAATTCCTTCAAATTAGTTTTGTTCAATGTCAAATGGAATAGGTTACGAATGCATGAACATGATGAGGAAAGAACCGTTATTCAACATGCCAATGGATTTCCAATGATTAAAACAACATTTTTTGAAAAAGAAAATGACCGCTATGTTTTTCCAAGTCAATGTGAACAAGTCTTTTACTCAAAGGTTCCAGATAATAGGGATTGGTCATTTGTTGTTAGATATGATCCAAGAGGAAGATCAATAAAGTATATTGTAGATGAAGAAGATGATACTGAAGAAGAATATGATGTAGAGCTAGAGCAGGAAGAATATGGGTCAACAAATGAAGAGGATAGGGAAGATGAACCAGGAGTAGGAGACAATGCGTCAGTTCTTGATGATGATATCATCAATCCTTTCAACATTGTTTCTGAACCAGATGTTGATACATATGTCAAGTTGGATGATCAAGAAAAGGATACAGAAGAAGGATGATACAAATGTTGCGTTGGTTGATGAGGTACGTAACTAGATATTTTAATTTGTATGAATTATTCTCTTTAAATAATTTTTTATGTGGGTTAATTACATGTTTTTAAGTTTTATTTCATTTTTGTTTTGGTAGTTTCTATGCATGATTACTATGTTGATTTTATTTATTTTCTATTTTATAGATTGGGTTTTGGGGAATTGAGAGCGATGTGAGGGGGGGAGGGGCCATATGAGCTTCCACCTTCACGTGGTTGGCCTTGTTTGGTAGAGAATAAATTATTCTTGAAACCAAGAGAAGTTCATTCATTCATCTTTATACTCAAATATCACTCACATACCCACTCTATATATAATCTCATCTTGTCCTCATTTCATTTTAATTTTCTTGGTTGAATTTTAAAGGAAACAACTATTAAAAGACATTGTACTAGGGCTAGAGTACATGATAGGAAACAATGACCTGTGAATGGGGCCAATGTTGAAATTTTTTCAAAATGTTTCTATATGCACCGAAATTTGACATTGATACTCTGTTCACATTTTAAATGCACCGAAATTTGACATGTATAGTCTGTTTCATGTCAAATTTCAAGATAGTTCTGACAATAATTCTATAGAAGCAAATGCCAAACATTGGCAATGAGACATGCATGATTAACATTGATTCAAATGTGGATGATATCAAATATTATGTGGCGACATCATACATCCTTGAGTCTTGAAACCCTCCCATACTATCAAGGCATGTGTCTAGTCTGACCATGTCAAATTTTTACGCATACAGGAACATATTGAAGAAATTTCAACCTTGGCCCCATTCACTGCTCACTATGTGGGGTCGGTGCATGACATTTCTGGTGGGTGAATTGGAATTTCCATGAAATTTCAAGAGATTTCCAACAAATATTATACATATGGAAACGATGAATGATGACAATGAGACATCCATTATGAACATTGATTCAAACATGGATGATCTCAAAGATTATGTGGGGACATTAGAGATCCTTGAGTCTTGAAACCCTCCCATACCGTTAAGGCATGTTTCTAGTCTAAGCATGTCGAATTTCAATGCATAAATGCACAATTTGAAGAAATTTCAACATTGGCCACATTCATTGCTCACTGTGAGAGGTCAATGCAAGATGACATTGGTGATGGGTGTATTGGAAGTGCCATGACATTTCAAGAGAGTTTCGACAAAGATTATATAGATGGAAATAATGAATGATGACAATGAGACATCCATTATATTGAATGTTGATGAAAACATGGACGATCTCAAATATTATGCGGGGACATCAAACATCCTTAAGTATTGAAACCCTCCCATACCATGAAGGAAACTATCTAGTCTAACCATGTCAAATTTCAACGCATACGGGAACAGATTGAAAACATTTCAATGTTGGCCCCATTCACTGCTCACTGTGCAGGTTCGATGGAAGAAATTTGTGATGGGTGTATTGGACATTCCATGTCAAATTTCAATATAGTTCCGACAATGAGTCCATATAAGGGAATGCGAAATGATGACAATGAGAGGTGCATGATGAACATTGATGCAAATGTGGACGACCTCAAAGATTATGTGGGGACATCATACACCCTTGAATATTGAAACCCTCCCATACCGTCAAGGCATGTGTCTATTCTAACCATGTCAAATTTCGATGAATATAGGGACATATTGAATACATTTCAACGTTGGCCCCATTCATGACTCACTATGTGGGGTCGACACATGACATTTGTGGTGGTTGAATTGAAACTTTTGTGACATCAACTCGACTTGGTAATTTAATAATCAAACAAAGTGGTTAAATCCAATTTAACCAAGAGAATCAACAATAGAGCCACTTAACTTAATGAATTCAATTTATTGATGGTTCATCCATTGGGGTTGCAATCTAGGAATCAAACCTACTAGAAATTGGCATTGGCAAGAGGAATGGAATTATGATTATGTCCAAAATTATCCAGTTTGTGTTGCTAGTGTTACTCCTCATTTTACATGAGGCCTACACTAGTATTTGTTCACTACTCTTGTGATTTTCATCACAGAGGTAGGTTTACAAGTTGATATTTGGATGGCCTAGGGGCTGTGATTGCATTTGATGAGACTATTAGTGATGTAGTCATGGATGGCTAGATGATGTTGATGCTCTAGTTGTCTTGGTAATTGATTTCCTTTCATACTAGTAGACTTGGTTGTGGAGACCCTTATATGATCATTATTGGATGGTTGATGATACATATTGATGTATGACTCCCTTGATGGAACACCCTAGAAATTTTTGGCTAAGCTAATATTGTATTGGAATCTTTGTTTTCTTGGAATTATCCCCTTGATATCACTTGATTTCACATTCATTTAGGTTGATATGGTCTAGCATGGTGTGATGTTCATGAGGTGAATTACCTTTCTCATGTTGAGGATTCATATACATTTTATGGTTCTTTATGACATGTATTACACCATCATGTTGATCGTTTCCCTCTTCTACATATTTTTATGCCCTATTACTTGGTGGACGAGTCTGCCATGGAATTCCCTTGCCTTGTGGGATGATTTCACACTTTTTTAGGTGAAATTTGGATATTACTCATCATCCCATGTGGAGCGCTCACCCTCCTTGCATACATGTTAAGGGATGGTCTTATTTATTGATTGATGAGGGACCACCCCTATCTTTATGGATTAAGTTTATCATTGAAGGCATTTCACATGTGTTCTTCATATATAATTTGATGCCTTATTTCATGTATCCACTTGCTTGGAACTTGTTTTGAGGAAGACATCCACCATATGAGGCCATTTTTCACTTTTCCATGCTTTGTTTGATGGGATATTTCTCATGAAGGTCTCACACTTTCTATCATTGGAGGTTTGACTTAATTAAAACTTCTATTTTGTGGAGATGTCCACCTTTGGATGTTACATTTCATACATTTTATTTCTTGTTGAAGGGACATCTCACATTGGGATCAGGAGGTTTCATGGTTTTATGTCCTATATCATGAAGGAAGAGGCCCACTTATGGATGTTGCTTGCACTTATGTTTATTCTTATTATTGAGGACACCAACCTTTCTTGGAGCCTTATTGCACTTGATTTCGTTACGATTCCTCATGTGGGCGCCCCTCTTGCAAACTCACCTTGCGCTGCGTTTGGGCACCTAGCCCTGCCCAGGCTTTCTTAAAAAAGGTAAGTCGAAGACAAAATTTCTCCTTATTTGGCATGCAGCTCATCTTCTTGCCTAGTGCTCCCTTGTGTCGACCATTTTCTTCCATTCATGTGGGTGGGCACACCTCTTTCCAACTCGACTTGCATTGTGTTTGGGCACTCTGCCTCGTTTTTGTTATGTTTCCTCATGTGGGCGCCCCTCTTTCCAACTCGCCTTGCCTTGCCTTTGGGCACCCTACCTTATTTTCGTTACAATTCCTCATGTGGGTGTACCTCTTTCAAACTCACCTTGTGTTGCATCTGGGCACCCACCCTTGCCCAGGTCGTCTTGAAAAAGTTAATTCGAAGCCAAAATTTTTCCTTATCCGGTATCCAGCTCATCTTCTTCCCTAGTGCTCCCTTGTGTGGCCCTTTCCATGCCTTTCATGTGGGTGGGCGCACCTCTTGTCAACTTGCCTTGCATTACATTTGGGCACTCTGCCTCATTTTTGTTAAGTTTCCTGTTGTGGGTGCCCCTCTTTCCAATTTGCCTTGCCTTGCCTTTGGGCACCCTTCCTTGTTTTCGTTACAATTCCTCATGTGGGCGCCCCTCTTGCAAACTCACCTTGCATTGCGTTTGGGCACCCAGCCTTGCCAAGGTCGTCTTGAAAAATTTAAGTCGAAGCCAAAATTCCTCCTTATCTGGAATTAGGCTTGTCTTCTTTCCTAGTGCTCCCTTGTGTGGCCCTTTTCGTGTCTTTCATGTGGATGGGCGCACCTCTTTCCAACTCACCTTGCATTGTGTTTGGGCACTCTATCTCGTTTTTGTTACATTTCCTCTTGTGGGCCACCCCTCTTTCCAACTCACCTTACCTTGCCTTTGGGCACCCTGCCTTGTTTTCGTTACGATTCCTCATGTGGGTGCCCCTCTTGTAAACTCACCTTGCATTGCGTTTGGGTGCCCAGCCTTGCCCAGGCTGTCTTGAAAACATTAGGTTGAAGACAAAATTTCTCCTTATCTAGCATCTGATTCGTCTTCTTTCCTAGGGCTCCCTTGTGTGGCCCTTTTCATGCCTTTCATGTGAATGGGTGCACCTCTTTCCAACTTGCCTTGCGTTACGTTTGGGTGCTCTGCCTCATTTTTGTTACGTTTCCTCTTCTGGGCGCCCCTCTTTCCAACTCCCCTTGCCTTACCTTTGGGCACCATGCCTTTTTTTCGTTACGATTCCTCATCTGGGTGCCCCTCTTGCAAACTTACCTTGCGTTGTATTTGGGCGCCCAGCCTTGCCCAGGCCGTCTTGAAAAATTTAAGTCGAAGACGAAATTGCTCCTTATCTAGCATCCGACTCGTCTTCTTTCCTAGTGCTCCCTTGTGTGGCCCTTTTCATGCCTTTGGTGTGGGTGGGAACACGTCTTTCCAACTTGCCTTGCATTGCGTTTGGGTGCTCTGCCTCATTTTTGTTACGTTTCCTCTTGTGGGAGCCCCTCTTTCCAACTTGTCTTGCCTTTCCTTTGGGCACCCTGACTTCTTTTTGTTACAATTCCTCATGTGGGCGCCCCTCTTACAAACTCACCTTGCGTTGCGTTTGGGTGCCGAACCTTTCCTAGGTCATCTTGAAAAAGTTAATTCGAAGCCAAAATTGCTCCTTATCCGGCATCTAACTCATCTTCCTGCTTAGTGATCCCTTGTGTGGCCCTTTTCATGCCTTTCATGTGGGTGGGTGCACCTCTTTCCAACTCGCCTTGCATTGCGTTTGTGTGCTCGACATCATTTTTGTTACGTTTCCTCTTGGTGGCGCCCCTCTTGCCAACTCGCCTTGCCTTGCCTTTGGGCACCCTGCCTTGTTTTCATTATGATTCCTCATGTGGGCACCTCTCTTGCAAACACACCTTTCGTTACATTTGGGCACCCAACCTTTCCTAGGACATCTTGAAAAAGTTAAGTCGAAGCCAAAATTGCTCCTTATCTAGCATCCATCTCGTCTTCTTGCCTAGTGCTCCCTTGTGTGGCCATTTTCATGCCTTTCATGTGGTTGGGCACACCTCTTGCGAACTCAACTTGCATTGCATTTGGCGGCTCTGATTTGTTTTTGTTACATTTCTTCTTGTGGGCGCCCCTCTTTCCAACTCACCTTGCCTTGCCTTTGGGCACCCTGCCTTGTTTTCGTTACGATTCCTCATGTGGGCGCCCCTCTTGAAAACTCACCTTGCATTGTGTTTGGGCGCCCAGCCTTGCCCAGGTCATCTTGAAAAAGTTAATTCGAAGCCAAAATTCATCCTAATCCAGCATCTAACTCGTGTTTGTGCCTAGTGCTCCCTTGTGTGGCCCTTTTCATGCCTTTCATGTGGGTGGGCACAACTCTTGCCAACTCGCCTTGCATTGTGTTTGGGCACTTTGCCTCATTTTTGTTATGTTTCCTCTTGTGGGCACCCCTCTTTCCAACTCACCTTGCCTTGCCTTTGGGCACCCTGCCTTGTTTTCATTACGATTACTCATGTGGGTGCGCCTCTTGCAAACTCACCTTGCATTGTGTTTGGGCGCCCAACCTTTCCTAGGTTCTCTTGAAAAAGTTAAGTTGAAGGAAAAATTGCTCCTTATCCGACATCTGGCTCATCTTATTTCCTAATGCTCCCTTGTGTGGCCCTTTTTGTGTCTTTAATGTGGGTGGGCACACATCTTTCCAGCTCACCTTGCATTGTGTTTGGGTGCTTTTCCTTGTTTTTGTTACATTTCCTCTTGTTCGCACCCCTCTTTCCAACTCGTCTTGCCTTGCCTTTGGGAACCCTGCCTTGTTTTCGTTATGATTCCTCATGTGGGAAACCCTCTTGCAAACTCACCTTGCATTTCATTTGGGTGCCCAGCCTTTCCCAGGCCGTCTCGAAAAAGTGAATTCGAAGCCAAAATTGCTCCTTATCTAACATCTGAATCGTCTTCTTTCCTAGTGCTCCCTTGTGTGGCCCTTTTCGTTCCTTTCATGTGGGTGGGTGCATCTCTTGCCAACTCACCTTGCATTGTGTTTGGGTGCTCTACCTCATTTTTTTTACGTTTCCTCTTTTGGGTGCCCCTCTTGCCAACATGCCTTGCCTTGCCTTTGGGCACCCCGCCTTCTTTTCGTTACGATTCCTCATGTGAGCACCCCTCTTGAAAACTCACCTTGAGTTGCGTTTGGGTGCCCAACCTTGCCCAGGCCGTCCTGAAAAAGTTAATGGCGCCAACGTTGAAATTTTATCAAATGTTTCTTGTAGTCATTGAAATTTTACATGGTTGCACTAGATATATTCCATAAATATTTATCGAGGTTAGGTCATGAAAATGGGTCAAACAAGACATGGTCGTGTGAGAACTGAGAAGGAAAAGGTGACCAAAGATAAGACCAATTAGATATAGTCACATGACAAGTGTTGATTACTAGAATACATGTTGATTCTTGTTGACCCTGCAAAATGACCAGTTAATGGGGCCAACGTTGAAATTTTCTTAAACGTTTCTTGTATTCATTGAAATTTGACATGGTTGCACTAGATGCATGCCTTAATGATATGTGAGGGTTTCAATACTCAAAGATTACTCACATTATACCCACATAAGAGAATGGTCTGTAACTGGGTGGCCAATAACGTGAATATGGTTAATAGCTCATATGAGAGCAAAAATCAAAGATAAGATCAAATAACTGACGAATCTTGTGTGATTTTTCGAGTACTTGTCTATCAAGTATTAGTGTGTTTTGACAAACTTGCGATATAGTCCATAAATATTTATCGAGGTTAGGTCATGAAAAGGGGTCAAACAAGACATGGTCATGTAAGAATTGAGAAGGAAAAGGTGACCAAAGAGAAGACCAATTAGATATAGGCACATGACCAGTGTTGATTACTAGAATAAGTGTTGATTCTCTTTGACCCCGCAAAGTGACCAGTTATTGGGTCCAATGTTGAAAGTTTCTCAAAATTTTCCTGTATTCATTGAAATTTGACATGGTTGCACTATATGCATGCATTGATGGTATGGGAGGGTTTCAAGACTCAAAGATTCATATTATACCCACATAAGAAAATGGTCTATAACTAGGTGGACAATAAGTGGAATATGGTCAATAACTAATCATTCAATATTCCATTTATGTTCACAATAGAGAAACAATAGTTATAAGGAATTTTATTGTTTAGGAAGTCGGTCATGAGATTCTTGCAAGGAAATATATTTCTTCTTTCAAATTTCCTACAATTTCTACAAAAATAGTTCTTCATATTCATCTTTGTGGTTTTTGTAGATACCATATTATTATTGTAATAAGTTTTATAATGCATCTAGACCACTTAAAATCCTATTCCATTTCTAATAAGGATCTTCATTGTTTGAATGCAAATTGTTACCAAACCGTTCCTTAACACAACAATTGCTTGTGGTGTATAAGTGAGTATTTTTTCTTTAGATTTTTAGGAATAAATCATTTAAGCCTAATAAAAACAATCAAGAACCTCTATTCTAATTCTTGATGAATAAACCATTCATTCAAGAGTTATGTTATATAATTATTCATTGTCCTACTTTCAAATAAAAATTCCATATACATTTTAGGTTTTTGATTTTCCATGTGAATGCAACACATATAAACTTACAATATGATGAATGTGAATATATTCCATGCACGTAATTGTTTGCAGTTCTCATGACAATTCATCAATGAAGAAGGAAAACATTAGTGGCATTAGTTTTTCCATGACATTGTTATGAGGATGATCCTTACTCCACAAAGGAATAGAGACCTTCTATGGATTTTGACACTGTCGATGTTTATGACATTTATATATGTTGGCCAAAGATCCAATGGCGGTTACTCATTATATAATAGGCATGTTTCACATTAAGAATTACCTATATAAACAAATTTTGGGACCTAGACCTTGCTTGAGTAAGAATTGGGACCAGGACCTTGTCCACCTAAGCAAAGTAAATTTAGTTTATCATTTTTTCTCTCTAGGATAAACTATTGCAACAGTGTCAATGTTCGCTAGAATTGATCATTGCAACAATGTCTTTGTTGTTATATATGATCAAGCATTGGAATAGTGTCTTCTTTTGTTATCTAGGATAGATTATTTCAATAATGTCATCGTTGTTGGTTTGGATAAATCTTCTAAGAACACAAGATTAAACGATAACTAACTTAGTTATTATCTATCACAATAGTGTTTTTATTTTTAACCAACCTAGATTTATATTTATATCCTAGGATTTATCAAGTGTCAAGAGGGATCAAATCCCCCAACATACAAAACTTTACCTAGGTTTTTTCACTCTAAATGAGGTTTTCATCTCAAATTATTTTATCCCTCTCAATGATTGATATATTCTAGATTAATATGCATCTAGGCTAGTTTATAATGTGAATCAGGCCCAACTTCACACATTTTTTTTTTTTTTTGTAACTATTATACTTGATCGATGTACATTGAATTCAACATTATGTTACATTACACATCTCCTCCATATTGAACTGTAAAAGGTGTATCTATGATCAACTAAGTTCAAATACATGTATATTTATACTTATAGCTAGAATGGATAATTACTATTCTCTGGGTTGTCAATGGGGCCTTGCTAGATCAATGAAATTTGGGCATTTTTATTGTCTCCACTAGGATGCAATTACCCTAAGTGTATCATTTTCCCATTTTGGAATAGCACACCTATAAGGGAAATTTTTGAATAAGGAATTGCATAATGGTTGTTAAGTCACAAAAATTTCATACCCCATTAAGTGTGACATGGTCTTCCACCTCTTGATAGGTGATAGATTCAAAATTAGGAGGGATATTTTATGGCACGAAAATAATGAAAAGGATAAGATATAGTTAATATACATGGTTTCCATATCATTTTAATATACATTTCTCCATTTCATCAATGCGAGCGAGATCCGATCAAACTAGTTTGAGGAAACTTCATTTCTTTCAAGCGCGAGGAGACTAGGGAACGTTGTGACTTGTGAGTTGGAGGGAACGCTAGAGAAGGAAGGATATAGAGAAGGATGGGAATTGGGAGATATAAATTTCTCCATTTCATCGATGCGAGTGAGAGCCGATCAAACCAGTCTGAGGAAGCGTCATTTATTTCAAGTGCAAGGAGACTAGAGCACGCTACGTCTCATGAGTTGGAGGGAATGTTGGAGAAGGAAGGAGATAGAGGCAGAAGTGAATTGGGAGATACACATTTCTCCATTTCATCGATGCGATTGAGAGCCAATCAAAATAGTTTTAGGAAAATTCATTTCTTTCAAGCACGAAGAGACTAGGGCACGCTGCATCTCATGATTTGGAAGGAACATTGGAGAAGGAATGAGATAGAGAAGGAAAGGCATTGAGAGAGAGAGAGAGAGAGAGAGAGAGAGAGGAGAGGGCACTGGCCAAGAGAGAGAGCTTGAGGGCAGGGTTAGGAAGGAGACACAACTCACGAAGGGCACCGGGAGAGAGAGCTTGAGGGCAAGAAGACACAATACAATGGTGAGTTGTTGAATTTACAATATTTTCATATGAAAATCTCTAAAAATGTTGACATGTAATTTTAGGGAATAAAAATACTAGTGGCTCCATATGTGGACAAAAGTCCCCTCATGGGGTCCCTAAAAAATTTGATTCTCTAACTGATATTTTCAACTAAATTTATGTATTATGGCTCCTACAACAAAAATGCATGATATATTGGCAATGTAGCTTTTCCTTTGAATTGTCACTTAGGTTCTCTAGGCGCGGGGGTTCCTTGAGGAAAGGACCATACTCTTTGTACCTATGGAATGACAGGGTTGGCTTTTCAATCATGAAATTAAGCTTGTGGGGTTTTTGTTTCCCATAAGAATCAATAAGAATGCAAAGGGCCTGCTACTCAAGTGTCTGTTGGACTTTTTCCGTTGCACTGCCGAATTATTTTTTTTAGATAGGGGTGTGAAAAACCTCCAAATCAGGGGTAGTAATGGGCCTTCAATTTGTCACTTTCCATGGCCCACATTATTTCCAAATTTGATACCCTTTTCCTCATAAGCCAAGACCTTCATGGAAAATAATATCACTTTTGATGACTGATGTAGATATTATGACTCATTCTTATATAATAAAATGTGATATTATTTAATATAAATATGAATGTGATATATGCTTGATATTAAGTGTTTTTATGGTTTTGTGTGATTTGAATATTTAAGTTAATATGGTTCACAAGAAAAAAATAGTGAAACTATGGTGAAATAATTTGACCCACATGGCAAGTTTATCTCCTTCATTCATTGGCATAGACCACTTTTTTTAATGGTTGACAAATTTAAGGAATATTATCTCTTCACAACCTTCAAAGCTGCTAGCAGTTAAAGGCAGTCATAAAGACCCTAAGTGATTCAATATTTTTCTAATATTGAGGATTTGAATTGACAAAGGAGGGAAATAGTTCCTTGAACAACATGCAAGAAATTAGGTAATTAAGGAACAACTCCCACCAATCAATGGATTGATTAGTTGGGATACATAGGAATCTTTTCAAGTATAAATAGAGTCATAGTTGATAGAGTACATATTTAGTATTTTGGTTTCATTTTCCTTCTTTTTGTCCAAGCTATTTCGAATTATAGCCAAGAGGTAAACTTATGTGCAAAATATGCAAAAATATGTGAGGGAATGCACATGTATCTATCATGTGTGGGTTCTCAAATGTATAAAGATTGAACAACTAATAAACCCTGATATATATCATTTTTGTAATGAAAAATGTCTATGTATCCTACAAAACCAATTCATATAGAATAAAAAATATTCATACAAAAATAATGTAATCAAGAAGTCATACACAAAACATCATATGATCTTCATCCATTCCTTATCATTCACAACCCCCAACTTACAACTCCTAGTGCTCAAATGATATCACTATCCATGGCATGGGTCCCTCTACCAATACTAATATTTTATGTGTCACTATCATGGAATGATGTTACAACTCATCACATGGGAATGGCCCCAAACATTATTTTTTGGCTCAAAATTTGGAACATGGAACTCCTTATCATCATATTAGGAAATTGTCTTTCTTTTAGATAGGGGTGTGAAAAACCTTCAATTGGAGGGTAGTGATGGGCCTTCAATTTATCACTTTCCATGGCCCACATTATGTCCAAATTTGAAACATTTTTCCTCATAAGCCAAGACCTTCCTGGAAAATGTTATCACTTTTGATGACTGATGTAGATACTATGACTCATTCTTATATAATAAAATGTGATATTACTTAATATGAATATGAATTTGATATATGCCTGACATTAAGTGCTTTTATGGTCTTGTGTGATTTGAATCTTTAAGTTAATATGGTTCACAAGAAGGAAATAGTTCAACTATGGTGAAAGGATTTGACCCACATGACAGTTGACAAATTTAAGGGATATTTTCACTTCACCATCTTCAAAGCTTCTAGCACTTAAAGGTAATCATAAAGACCCTAAGAGATTCAATATCTTGCTAATATTGAGGATTTGAATTGACAAACGAGGTAAATAGTTCCTTGAACAACATGCAAGAAATTAGGTAATTAAGGAACAACTCCCACCAATCAAGGGATTGATTAGATGGTCTAGATAGGACTCTTTTCAAGTATAAATAGATTCATAGTTGATAGAGTACATATTTAGTATTGTGGTTGCATTTTCTTTCTTGTTGTTCAAGCTAGTTCAAATTGTAGCCAAGAGGCAAATTTATGCCCAAAATATGTGAAAATATGTGAGGGCATGAATGTGTAGCTATCATGTGTGGGTTCTCAAATTTACTAAGACTAAACAACTAATAAACCCTGATATATATCATTTTTGTAATGAAAAATGTCTATGTAGCATAAAAAAACAATTCATATAGAATAAAAATATTCATACAAAAAGAATGTAATCAATAAGCCATACACAAATCACCATATGATCTTCATTCATTCCTTATCACTCACAACCCCCAATTTACAACTCCTAGTGATAAAATGATCTCACTAGCCATGGCACGGGCCCCTCTACTAATACTAATATTTTATGTGTTACTATCATGGAATGGTGTTACAACTCATCACATGGGAATGGCCCCAACCATTATTTTTTGGCTCAAAATTTGGAACATGGAACTCCTTATTATCATATTAGGAAATTGTCTTTTTTTTAGATAGGGGTGTAAAAAACCTCCAATTAGGGGGTAGTGATGGGCCTTCAATTCATCACTTTCCATGGTCCAAATTTGATAACTTTTTTCCTCATAAGCCAAGACCTTTTTGGAAAATATTATCACTTTTGATGACCAATGTAGATACTATGACTCATTCTTATATAATAAAATGTGATATTACTTAATCTAAATATGAATGTGATATATTCTTGATATTAAGTGCTTTTATTGTTTTGTGTGATTTGAATCTTTCAGTTAATATGGTTCACAAGCAGGAAATAATGAAACTATGGATAAAGGATTTGATCCACATGACAAGTTTATCTCCTTCATTCATTGGCATTGACCATTGTTTTTAATGGTTGACAAATTTAAGGGATATTGGTCAACAAGGTGAATCCCCCATGATCCTTATGAGTATTTAAGATGTGTATGGTGGTCTCTATAATCATAAAAGTTTACTATGTTAGAAATGATGACATTTGATTCAATGTTGTATAGTTGTACTAAGTGAACTATGACATTTGCATGGTATTTTTAAAATTTGGATCATTTTGGTGAGGAAAAAAGTTATCAAATTTGGACACAATGTGGACCATGGAAAGTGACGAATTGAAGACCCATCACTACCCCCCAATTGGAGGTTTTTTACACCCCTATCTAAAAAAAAGACAATTTCCTAATATGATAATAAGGAGTTCCATGTTCCAAATTTTGAGCCAAAAAATAATGGTTGGGGCCATTCCCATGTGATGAGTTGTAACACCATTCCATGATAGTAACACATAAAATATTAGTATTAGTAGAGGGACCCGTGCCATGTCTAGTGAGATCATTTTATCACTAGGAGTTGTAAATTGGGGGTTGTGAATGATAAGGAATGAATGAGTAATCGCATGCCTTAACATTATAGGAGGGTTTTCTGGACTCAAATTTGACTCACAAACCCACTGTCTTCCATCACCAATTCATCATGTAAACCATAAACCCTAATTTAGTGGAGTCATTGATTTGTCGGGTTTTAGTGTTCCCAGTGAATGGGTGCGTTGTTGTTGACATGGAATGGGACAACACATGTACCTTCTTAATTTTCATCCTTCACTTGATGTGGGCCTGGTCATTCCTAGCCTTGAATTGAAATTTTCCCCTAGTCTTAGTCATCACCCTTCATGACAGTTGTCACCAAATGATCATTATATCACAAGGTTGGAGGAATATGGGAATTGGGATCATGAGGCTTTATAACCCTATAGTAACAAGAGGCATTAATTGAACTTTGACTATATTGAAAGGTGCGTGCAATTAAAAATACTAACAACCCAAAAATAAAAGGGATCAATACACAAACTGTCAATGAGAGGTGATTTGGCTGTGGTGTGTGGGAATAGGCCTAACACCTTAAAAATTATCATTCTTCAAATATCTTATACAAATTTTACAAGGAATTGAACTAGGACTAGACACGGGCAACAGTGACCTGTGAATGGGGCCAACGTTGAAATTTTTTCAAATTGTTTCTGAATGCATTGAAATTTGACATGGATAGACTATTTGCATGCCTTAACAATATGGGAGGGTTTCTGGACTCAAATTTGACTCACACACCCACTTTCTTCCAACATCAATTTATCATGTAAACCATATACCCTAATTTAGTGGAGTCATCGATTTGTGATCGGGTTTTAGTGTTCCCAGTGAATGGATGCATTGTTGTTGACATGGAATGGGACAACACATGTACCTTCTTAATTTTCTTCCTTCACTTGATGTGGGCCCGGTCATTCCTAGCCTTGAAATATTGAAAGTTTCCCCTAGTATTAGTCATCACCCTTCATGATAGTTGTCACCCAATGATCATTAGATCACAAGGTTGGAGGCATATGGGCATTGGGATCATGAGACTTTATAACCCTACAGTAACAAGAGACATTAATTGAACTTTGACTTGATTGAAAGGTGCGTGCAATTGAAAATACTAACACCCCAAAACTAAAAGGGATCAATACACAGACTATCAAGGAGAGGTGATATGGCCGTGGTGTGTAGGAATAGGCATAGCACCTTCAAAATTATCATTCTACAAATATCTTATACAAATTTTACAAGGAAATTGTATTAGGACTAGACACGGGCAACAATGACCTGTGAATGTGGCCAACATTGAAATATTTTCAAACTATTTATGAATGCATTGAAATTTGACATGGATAGACTATTCGCATGCATTAATGATATGGGAGGGTTTTGGGACTCAAATTTGACTCACACACCCACTTTATTCCATCATCAATTCATCATGTAAACCATAAACCCTAATTTAGTGGAGTCATCAATTTGTAGGGTTTTAGTGTTCCCAGTGAATGGATGTGTTGTTGTTGACATGGAATGGGACATTTATTGAACTTTGACTATATTGAAAGGTGTGTGCAATTGAAAATACTAAAAATCCAAATTAAAAGGGATCAATACACAAACCAAGGAAATTGTACTAGGACTAGACACAGGCAATAGTGACCTATGAATGGGGTCATGGGCTTACAGTTCAACATCCCAAACTTCTTCAATATATCAACTGTGTACTTATCATGACTCAAGATGATCTCACCATTAAAATTCTTGTAGTATAGGTTGGTATCAACAACACTTTTTCTGAATCCCAAACTCATAAGGTGTCTTGTTTAGGGGAAGACTTGAAAATTGGGGTCATTTATTTGACCAATTAGTGAGATCATCAAGGTAAGCATGGGTTAAATCATAAAAAAAATATAACATTACACACTAAAGGTATAACATGGTAGGTGAAGGTGCCCCCAATGTAGTGAACATGGTCTTTCATTATCTAGGTGAGGTAGTTGGGGTCCATGCATCCTACAGGAGAAAAAAGAATCTATGACACATTGTATCCCATGTATAGTAGGGATCATGCATGGCCTCTAGTATTTCTTCATCTTAATGGAAAATGGGGGTTGTAGAGGTTAGGTCATTATAGGATGACGAGGCTTGTGGGTGTGATTTTTTTCTTCCATCTATGTCACATGTGCATGATAAATCATTAACCATGGAGGGGTTGACAAATGTAGAGAAAATGTAAGTGAAATGTGACTCCAGTTGTTAAGTTTCTATTGATTCATCTTGACAAGGTGAGATTATGCTAATAACTAAGAGTGATGAAGGGTTGTTGGAGGATATTGGCCTTACTTACTTGTAAAGAAGTGATATATGGAAACAAAATCTAGGTTATCTATCATTAGTGGTGGAAATATTTTCTACCGAGATCTTTCTAGAAAGATAACTGGGGTGGGAGGGGGGACATGGGTGCTACCTATGCCAAGTTGCGGTGGAATAGGTGGTTGGTCATATATTAGTGGTGTAATAGATGAAATATTTAATGATTAATTTTAATATATTATATAATATATAAATTAAGTTATAATATATATTATATATAATTATAATATATATTAATTACATAAATATAAATAATGTATAATTATAATATATATAATAAACCAAACCCCAAAAAAAATTCAAACTTGTGCATGAGGAGAGAAAATGAGGAGAGCACATGTGGAGAGTCGAGGAGAGAATAGGAGAGTTGAGGATAGATGAGGAGAGAACACCACGAGTAGATCTGAGGAGATCACAGAAGGAGTAACTCCCCAAACCTGACATATGCGTAAGGGCACATCGGAGAAGGATATCAAGGGAGGAGGAGACTGAGCTAGAGAGTGCGTGAAGGAGACTAAGCTATAGGGCACAATGTGAGCAAGCTTGAGAATGGTGAGTGGTAGTTCCACCAATCCCGCCCAGAATTTTTGCATTGAGATATGGTTTCGCCAAGTTTCCTCTATTTTTGTTTTCCCCTTGTCTACCAAAAAAAAACATGTTTTGACTGTGTGGATCTTGGAAAGGTCAAGTTCAATCTCATTCGGCCCCCCTCTCTTCCCTCGATGCAAGAAAAAAAATAGAACGTACACATGTTTGTCAGCCAAAATGGACCCTGCAGGCTTCTCCTCCTCACTATTCTCACGATCCAGATTTGTCCACATAGGCGTTGTCTACATAGGCATTGTTTACATAGGCATTGTCTACAACATTCCATTTTGGCCCACTAGATCTTGGACAATGAGGCATCACAAAAAATATGGAGGTTGTCCATAGTGTTCTCTATAGAATAAAAAAAAAATCTAGAAGCATTCCATAGTGTTCTTCATAAAAGTCTGGTCCTTATGAATAATATGAAAGAGTTGTATGTAGAATGTTGATTAGCCAACTATCCATCTCCATGTTCTAGGAAATGAATGCCTTTTATAAGATCTTGACCAACCCCGCGATAAATGAGATAATCTAGGGCCTTTACTACCATTTAAAAAAAGACTTTTGTTGGATGGACCCTAAGTGTCCCATATCCTATGATTCACACTTTTTGATAGGTAGGAAGAATGAGACTTTGCAGAGTGTCTAAGAAGTGTAGAGGAAAATTTTCCCTAAGTCCATGGCCTTGATCATGCCTATATTTGAGGGTCATTCGATCATGTCATAATATTTCCCAAAAATCAATCTCAATGAAGAGGGTGTTGAAATCAAAGAAACATTTGAGGGCATTCCATAACTTTTTCCCCTTCAAGAAATATCATAGAAAACCTTCCATCCAAAGTCAACAAAATTGAAACTCATTTTTGAGAGTTGTTGTTGCCTCATCCTATAACTAACGGAAACGTTAGGAAATCCGGAGAAGTAGTCGGGGGCCCCGGGAAGAGTTATCTTTTCTTTTTAACAACTTTCCCACCCTGAAATCAGCTCAACAGGAGATAAGGTCTAGCAGCTAGAAGAGCATCCCAAGTCTTGCAGTGTCTGGTGTGCCCTCGATGACCCTTGAAAATCTGGAGGACCGAGTAAATTCCATGTCTGGTCAAACTCATAACCGCATCAGGTCTCCAAGGTGAACAACCTTAGGTCAATAGAACAATGTAGGTAAGGGAAGTTAGAAAAACATATCCGTAACTTCGAGAAAAGGATTGACTTTGAGGTTTGGACCTAGGGGTCTACGTCCTCAACCCATGGGCTATCGACAGTCTTCCCGTGGGACTGTCATTGATTAATGCTACCTCCTTTTGAATGGTAGTGTAATTAATTAATGCTACCTCCTTTTGAATGGTAGAAAACCTCCTATCATTCATGATCCAACACATAGTAGTCAAGAATCCCATCCATTGCTAATTGTTGGGCTCTAAATATGTCCTAAAAACAACCTTAGTTTAACATTAACTTATCAACACGAGGATTCATCTTCTATTTCAAGAATAT
Organism: Picea glauca; assembly: GCA_000966675.3. Taxonomy (NCBI): domain Eukaryota; kingdom Viridiplantae; phylum Streptophyta; class Pinopsida; order Pinales; family Pinaceae; genus Picea; species Picea glauca. The sequence continues at coordinate 396,019 of JZKD02S1673869.1, forward strand.
TAGCAAAGTCTATGAAGATAGCTTGTAGAGGCTAAAATCGTGTATCAAATATGATTTTATCAACTATCAAATTCCTCACACATTCATTAAGTTTCTAAAGCTAAGATCCTACTGAACATGATTGAAATCTGATCTATAATGTGCTATGAATTGAAGGCATGAATTAAATTGTTGAATTGATCTAATTAAGGGACAAGAATTGAATTTGATATTAAAGGCATGAATTGATATAATTAAGAAACAAGAATTGGATCTATAAAAACAAGATGACCTATTGATGACTATCTAATCTACTGGAAAGAAATAACTGAATACTGTAAGTTGATATTGAACAGTAATTGAACAAAAAATGCTAACTAAGTAGAAGGAACAACAAACGCTAATTAAGCAAAAGAAACATCAAATGCTAATTTAACGGAAAGAAATTAAAAATGCTAATTTAGTAGTGCAACTAATTAATGCTACATCCTTTTGAATGGTAGTGCAACTACTTCTTCTTTTAGCTTTTAGAAGTGCTTGGGGCATTTATCGAGGTGTAATTTCCATTAGTCTTTGTGTGTCACTTTCTCTTACAAGACTTGTAATACATGGTGGGAGGTGTTTTTTCTTGCGTCATTGCTACAATCTTCTTCAGAGCCCACTTCTTATTCTTCCCATAAATGACACCTTGAACTACCATAAATGACCTCTCGAAGGCATCCTTTGCCAATTAGGTATATAGGTAACACTAACATTCTTGAGCACTAGGTATGGGTATCAGGGCCTTGACATGGTCAAGGGAGGAAACATGAACTTTAGGCCTTAAAGGAAGATTTCAATAAGCTAGGGCCAATAAGGATGCCTCGTATAACCACACAAGGCCTTTTGAGGGTATTCCAACCTATGGTTGGGGATGTCAGTGCCACTAGGTGTTTTTGAGTAGTAGGTATGTGTCTCAAGGTCTTGGAAATGATACAGGGAAGAAGGCCATTCCTTAAGTTCTAAAGAAATATTTGAGTCATCTAGAGCCATGAACAATGCCTCAAATTACCACACATAAACTCCAGAAGGGTATCCTTGGCCTCAACTATATGCAACTTTATGCAACTATATGCAACTATATGAAACTTATGCAACTATATGAAACTTTATGCAACAATGCAACAATGCAACTTATGCAACTATATTTCAACTATATGCAACTATATTACAACTATATGCAACTATATTGAAACAATTTCGTATGCAACTATATGCAAATATGCAACTATATGCAAATATGCAACTAACTGCAACTATGCAATTATATGCAACAATGCAACTTACCATGTTTTTTAGTGACAATATGAAACTATATGCAACTTTATGCAACACTGAAACTTATGCAACTATATGCAACTATATGCAACTTTATGCAACAATGCAATTATATGCAACTATATGCAATTGTGTTGGTACCAAAAACGTATATTGGCACAATAAATTATATTCTTGTTTTAACGAGTGTAGATACCACCAAATAGGTATCTTTCGGATCTATCTTCCTCGAGTGATGATCAAGATATACTAAGAGAGGTTGAAAGTGAGATGTGTTGTACTAGATGTACCGGTTCTAGATCAACTAGATCTGAAAAGGTAAGGAAAAGATTTTGTATACACATGCAATTTTTTATTTCCAATGGAGGGTCATGTAATTATGATGCTGGAGGCATAGGCGACATTGAGTTTCCCTTGAGGTATAAAAATCTAGTGCAACAATGGGCACCTAAGGAGCCACATGAAGTGGACACAGATTTCTTCATCGGTGGGAGGATGTATTGCATTGCTCCTTCGTCCTTACATGGATTGGGGTTATTTTCCAAGGATGGCATAAAGGTCGGCTATGGCACTGTAACTGAATTGATGGAGTATGTCAGACCATTATACAAGTACAATCACTGGCTGATGTTGGTCCGATATACACAAAGTATGCGGAGATACAGAGTTGTTGCAAATTACATACAACTAGTAGATAACAATCAAAATGAAGGGGCAACTATGTATATTGATGGAAGGCCAAAAGCTACTGGAAACATTATGGGATTTATAAATAGTACACGACTAGTGACAACAACTAAGAAACTGAATTGCATATTTGAGGGACGCAAAGGAAATCATATATTTGTATGTGCAACAAAAACAATAGTTCCAGGTGAAGAGTTGTTGATCAATTACAACTTAAATAGAATAGATGGAGGGGGGTGTGACTATGGGGGTAAATATATTACATACCATTCAACTCAACCTTTGATCAATCAATTTTTTACTGCATATATTTCATTTTTCATTATTTCTTTTCTGATATTAGTGCAATATTTCATTTTTTTAATCTTACAATTACTTTCATAACTCTTGTTGATTAATTTATTGTGTCAACATCTATCCAAGGTGACCGTGACATATCACAATCTACATCTATCCAGGGTGACTGTGGAAAGGCACCCACTGTGCCTCAGTAGGTAAATGTTAAATCCAGTAACAACTTATGACTACAACAACTAAATTTCAAAAATTTCATTATTTTTTTTTCTGATATTACTGCAATATTTCATTTTTTTAATGTTACAGGTGAATTTCATAACTTTTATTGATTAGTTTATTGTCTCAATATTTGTCCAGGGTGACCGTGGCAGAAAATCACCCACTACATCTATCTAGGGTGACCATGGAAAGGCACCCACTATGACTCACCAAGTAAATGTTAAATATAGTAACAACTTATGATGACAACAACTAAATTTCTGAAATATTGTTATTGTTTTTTTGATATTACTACAATATTTTAGTTTTTTAATGTTACAGGTGAATTTCATAACTTTTGTTGATTGATTTATTGTGTCAACATCTGTTCGGGGTGACCGTGTCTGAAAATCACCCGCTACATTTGTCCAGGGTGACCGTGGAAGGCTCCCACTGAGGATATTGATGAAACATTTTATTCGACTAACCCAATGACAACTATAATGAAGGCCTTGAGGAAGGCTAACATAGAATATCTAGGTTTTCTTAGAAAAAGACCCCTGACATAGGAGGACAGGGAAAGAATTATAGAGCTACAAAATACAATAACTAATTTGGGGTAAGTGGCATCTTCACATATTTTTATCAGCTATGACTGTTTCATATCTGTTTTTTGTTTTATATTTTGTATATGATCTGATAAAGTAAAGTTTTCCGTTTGTAGGAGTTTTTAAACCCCGTACGTGGGGAACCTCTTTATCCTACAACTGCTATAGGTAGTAGTGATGGTCCAATGCAAAACAAATGTCGACATAGAAAAGTGCAAGTGAGGATTTTTGATCCTCCTGAGGTTCCCCTCGAATCCATTGATGAGCGAAATGATTTTGACTGGCATGACACGCTAGAGAATGATGAGTCGGAGCTTGGGACTCCACATGACTCTAGAGAGAAACGTACTGTAGATGGAGAGGATACTATTCTGCATGAATAAGAATGAATTAAAAGCATCAAATCACTAGATGTCACCTTTCTGGTGGATGATGCATGTGTTCCGATCAAGATTCAGAAGATTGCAAGTAATTGTTAATTAATTGATTCATTTTTTTCATGAAATTGAAATGGACATTTGTTGAGATTATTATAAATTAATGGATAACACGTTTTTGCAGGAAACAATGTTTTCTATATAAACTTAAATGACAAATCATTGGATTTGTTTGGCCCCACCATTCGCACACAGTTGAATGGCCAAGATAGCAAAAATAAAGATGATTTAATAGACCACATGGTAAACTTGTTCGGCAACACTTTCAACAAGAAAGTGGTTACAAAGTTAGCCGACGAGAATTTAAAATATACCAGGGCCCAGTATAGGGAGAAATTGCAATTAGACCTCAAGCATGAGCACCCTCCCATGGTTCCAGAGAAAGAGTGGAAGGCCATGATAGAGGATGCAAAGGAGAACTTGTTTAAAAAACAAGGAAGACATCCACGAGCTGGTCAAAGGTACAACACATGTCATATTATCAGTGAAATATGATCATTTGTGTTTTTCTTTTCTGTTTTAAGTAACAATTCTGATATCTAATTTTTTTTCAAAAATTCCATATGTAGGCTACCAGACACCTCCAAAGAAACCAAGGCCAGAGTGGAAAAACACGATGAGCATAAACTAGGCCAGGGTGGATATGGAAAACTAAAAGCCCGAATAGTAAGATTTAAATGATTAATTATGGTTAATATTTATTTAATAGTAGCGAACAAATATATGTTTTTGTTATTGGTATTTTTAATGGTGTTATGCATTGTAGTTAAATATGTTCGATACTACTTCCACCGAGGAGGACCTAAAGCTTGGTTACAACCATGGTTTTAAAAGTGTGATTGAATATAAAAAAATCTTGGGCCAAACTCCTATCTCCCCAACCATGCAGGTAAATCAAATGAACAAGGAAATCGCAGTAGCATGCTTATCAAGTTCCTCACACATTCATTAAGTCCGAGTTTATCAACAATCAAGTTCCTCACACATTCATTAAGTTTCTAAAGCTAATATCCTACTGAACATGATTGAAATCTGATGTATAATGTGCTATGAATTAAAGGCATGAATTAAATTGTTGAATTGATCTAATTAAGGGACAATAATTGAATCTAATATTAAAGGCATGAATTGATCTAATTAAGAAACATGAATTGGATCTATAAAAACAATCTAACCTATTGATGACTATCTAATCTACTAGAAAGAGATAACTAAATAATGTAAGTTGAGACATAATAGTAACTGAACAACAAATTCTAACTAAGTAGAAGGAACAACAAATGCCAATTAAGCGAAAGAAACAACAAATGCTAATTTAATGGAAAGGAAAAACAATTGCTAATTTAATTGAAAGGAACAATGCATGTGAAAATGAGAGGAACTATCAACTAGAAGAACAGTAATTGAATAACAAATGATAACTAAGTAGAAGGAACAACAAATGCTAATTAAGTGAAAGAAATAGCAAATGATAATTTAACAGAAAGGAACAACAACTCCTAAGTTAATTGAAAAGAACAACGCATGTGAACTAAGAGGAACATCGTAGTAAACTACATCAATTGGAATCTGGAATAACAATCAACAACAGTCAAAGGAAATCATCTATCTTCTACAAGAACACAATATCAAAACATTAAAACGCTTATGCATTATCATAACAATGATAAAAAGGATTTAAAGTTCGAAACAGAAATCAAACTGATAAAATACAGATTAAGACAGTAACTCCTTGAGAATGGGCCCTCGATCCTCAGAAGCACTACTACTAGGAACTTAGTATAGGAAAATGATGGAAACGTTCAAAATCTTTATTAATTCCATAACTGAGACAACATTTACAGAACTGTTTGCGCAAAGTAATTATGAATTCTGAATGCTTAAATACAATTCTTCGATTATTCTTTCCAGGATTCACTACTCTTTATATATTACAAAATATGGGTAAATAAAGCTATCCTGAGGATCGAGAGATCCTCGGGATCTCTATTACTATTTTTGAAGTTTACAAAATAGATAACTAATCTCTCTTCAAACTGCTTTACGCTCCATATCTTTAACCTCCAATAGCTTGCGCATCTTTGAAATCTCTTCTGCTATCGTGAGTTTACCAAGATTTAACCATTCCTGTAACAAAATCAAATAATTTCAACCATATTTTAGAATTTATGAACTTCAACTCAATGATAGTTCTAGAAGACATTTTAGTCATTTCCTATCCTATTTTATTCCTAAGTAATAGAAAAGTTAGTCAAGATGATGTCATAAATCATGAAAATGCGGAGAATATCTGTACCTTTTCATAACCCAACATACCCCCCAGCTTGCCTTCTTGCATGTCCTCATGCAAGCTAAGTTCTTACATGAAAAGCAGTGATGTTGTAAGGAGGAAAAGTTGGTTCACCAGGTGCCCTGAATCCATTCTTTTTTCTGAGTTCGCCAAAAGCAATCTCTTCCCTCTTTTTATTAATTTGATATTCTCTCTAGTAATACTTTGGAGGAAACCCGATAAGAGGGGGATTATATCTACACCCAATCTAGGCAGGTCCTTCCTCCTAGATCATTTTGGCATATCTTTCTATTTTGAAGGTGGCTGCAAAGAATTTCTTGAAACCGAAGGGCTCTCTAACCCTTACCTCAACTGGGGAGACATCCCATCTTAACTTGGAGCCAGCAAGAGCTTCTTCTTTGAGTTCCCTAAAATATGCCATGCATGATCGTATAACCTGTTGATGAATAGGACCTATATAGATTTTAACTCCTTCCCTTTTCATGAATGTCTTATGCCACATGATAGTTGGAAAAGACTTTGGTGGTTCCCCCCTGACCCAGAGATCTAACTCATTTTATCTCTTCATGAAAGTTTTGTGGGCCTTAGCCCACATAACTCGATTTTTAGTGAAGGATAGGAATGATTGCAATTGGATGTCCCCAATAAAGGGACCATGATTATCTTTGTTGTTGTCTTCCAAAATGAAATTATGGAAGTATAGTTCACACAGGAAATATTGTACTTTCTCTTCCTGCTCCCTAAAACAAGACACAAACTCACAGATAGTGGTGAATTTAATCGGTTTACCTACTCGAATATCTTTCACCCTCAGCAACAGGTAGCATTCTAATAAAAACAAAGTATAATTGGTAGTAGGAGCTCTACAATCTATTGCATCAGTGTAGATATCACAAATTGCTTTGATTTTCTCCAAATCTTTTTCCAGTTGACCTTGTACCTTCTTTGTCTTCCCTTGATCCTTAATCAGCTTAGCATACATCTCATTTTTCGTCGTTGACATGGTTTTGAGTTGTTTAAAAACTCTTTGGTGCTCTGTCATTGTCACCATTTCATCTTTGGTCTGGGTCAATGCCTGTTGGGATTGTACTAGTTCTGCTTCTAGTCTTTCAATGATGGCACTCTGATCCTGAAACTGAGATACATCTTCAATCTGACAGGTTGCTTCATTCATTACTGGAATTAATGTCTGAGTTTTTGCATCCATGGTCTCCAGAGGAGTGGTAATTGCTTCCTTAGGTTGAGCAGTTGTTCCTCCTAGAATTTATGGTTGAGCCTCTGTTTCATATGCTCCCAAAGGAATTTCCTCTTCATTTTGAACAACTAACCCTTCTACTGCTGTAGTCTCAGTCTGAAGTTCCATTTCTACTATTTCTTCAAGGATATGCAGCTCTGTCTATGTTTCTATAGAACTCATTTGGACTGCCCTCCTAAGAAGAGGGTTCCTTCCCTCTGCTCTATGTCTTTTGGTCTTCTTTATTTCATGGATGTTATCGGCTTGCTCTAGTTGTTTTCTTAATTCCTTGATAATTTCCTTAAGCTTGCCAAATTTCTACTTTAACACTTTAATCTTTTTAAACCTTCTCTTCAACAACTTGTTCTCACGTTTTAACTTTCTAATTTTGTTGTGGCTTTTGCCTAATCTCTATTTCTGTGAGTTGTCAGGATTTTCCTCACCTTGATCTGTCAATAGTGGCTCTTTTTCTTTCCCTACTAGGTTATTTACCTCAGTATGAGGTTTTTCTTGTGCTGTATCATCTAGGAGTGACATCTCAATGTCATGGAAATCTTCAGCCAGGTTCTAAGGAGAGGTTTGTGCCTGGTTTTCTTCTATCATGTTTGTGTCTCTTCTAGTTGAGGTCCCTAAACTCCCTAAAACATGAGCTATCTCTACCTCATATCTTTTCAAAAATTGTTCTGTGAGGTGTCCTAATGTTGGTTGGGTATCTTCCTGACTGTTTCCTTGTGGTGTTTGTTATGTCTTCTCAATTCCCTGAACATCTCCCTGTAAGGGCTGCTCTGTTATGTCTTGAATTTCTTCAGGTTGTTCTATTGTATCCTAAATTTCTTCAGGTTGTTCTGTTGTATCCTGAATTTCTTCATGACGTCTTATCCATATGCTTCTTATTTTCCTTTCAATGAGAGCTTTAGGAGAAGCCATTTCTTTTTTTCTCTTCCTCATTGATTCCTTTTCTTGTGAGGCCCGAGTCTCTACAAATTGGATGGGGTCTGCCTTGACTTCAGGTTGAGGAGGCGGAGCTTCCATTTGGGCAGTAGGTTCCCCTTCCTATGCTACTTCAATTCCCTAGGTTGGGTCTTCATGTTGTAATTCAATTTGCTCTAATTATAAGGACCTATTGGACTCAATAAGATCCCCCCAGGTCATTTGAGTTTGACTTAGGACCTTATTTACTATCATTTTTACCAATCCAGGGTGGCTAATGACAATAATGGGATCTTTTTCCTTTTGTGTTCTTATAGCGACCTCATGTAACATAGCATTCAGAAAAAATGGTAAATTGATTACTAACCATTGTTTGAGCACAGCTAGTAGTTTGAGGCGGCGTGGGCGGATCGCATCATATCTTAGATCACAGGTGATATACCTTTGTATGACACCTGCCAGTTCTTTCCAAGGTTCGCTGAGAGTGCTGGGGTTAAGTCCCTTTCCCTTTTTATCCAATTCCTCTCCAGGGTCTACGAAGGATTCTACAACTTCTTTAAGCGTTGTATATCTTCCAGACCATTGTATTCCTATGTTAGGAAGGCCCGTAACCTCTACTATGATTTCCTGAGTGACTAGAATTCGTATATCTCGAACCATGGAGGTTTCTTCTTGCAATTTCTGAAAGAATTCTATCGTGATGTCTGTATCGTATCCTTGTAACTGATTGAAGTACTCTGTACACACCAGACGATGTAGGATTTCTCTTGCATACTCAGTTACCTGTAAGAGTGTTGGTTCTCATCACACACTTCGGCCTCCCATATTTCTGTAAGCAGGTGAGGATGACTAACGTTCCTTGCTGCAGCTTAGCTCAACCAGATTTTTGAAAACAACAAACATAGCAAATATAGAATGACATTATGTGTATATAGAAAAATGTGCATTTTCGTAATTACTGCATTCATTGAAATCTATCGGTAAATTTGTTGGGCATCTACCCCCCATAAATGGAAAGGTCAACCTCGACCATCAAACGTACAAGTGTAATAATGGTGGTAAGTGACTGTAAGGTGCGATTGCTATGCCGTCGCCACCGCTGGGAAAGACAATCATTAATAAATTTCAATCAAGCACTTTAATGGTACTAATGATAATCATCACTTTGTGTGGGAAATTTGAATTATTGTACCCATGGTAGAAACCGTTTGAGGAAAAGGATTCTGAATGATTTGAAATTTGTTCACATGTTAAAATTTTCCACAAATTATAACATTGTTACTCTCCTCTTTTTTTTATTATATATATTTGGACTGATAGCCTCAATGTTTAGAAAAAGAAATCTAAAAACACACTAAAACTTGGCGTATTTAAGGTATACTAAGATACCACAAGCATAGCCACTACTACCAGCAGGTGTCCATATCCTCGACGGGGTTTCCTTTTAACCCATATATGAGCCTGTATCCTTAATAAAAGGTTTGACTTGTCTTTTCCAAAGAAGACCATTATCCTGGTTTGGTAGCCAGATGATGATAATGCCACACACTAGATTGTAACCTAAGTGAACAAGTCGACTCATGATGAGATCTCTTGTCCTTTGATGAAAAAATTCCAAAGGCCACATGTCTAACTTATACCCTTATACAAGAGATCAACAATCAGAACAACAATCATTCTTTTTAAAAGGAACAACAAAGCAGCCACAATAAGAAAAAAATCGTGAAAGGAACAACAATTGTCTTTTTGAAAGGAACAACAAAGGAGCCACAATAAGAAAAAAATCGTGAAAGGAACATCAAAGGAACAACAATCGTGCTTTTTAAAAGGAACAACAAAGGAGCCACAATAAGAAAAAAATCATGAAAGGAACAACAATCCTTCTTTTTAAAAGAAACAACAAAGGAGCCACAATAAGAAAAAAATCGTGAAAGGAACAACAAAGGAACAACAATCCTTACTTACTTCTTGGCAGGAGGATTCTTTTGAAGGTCGATGATGGTAAAGTCATAGCCAGTGTCCATTGACCAAAAAGGGAGACCTAGACCTGTCGATGGTAATTAAAGTGTCAGTTCCATTATCATGAACTTCATTAACTTCATATGGTCCTAGCCACCTTGTTTGTAATTTTCTAGGAAAATCATGAAATCTGGAATCATAGAGGAGTGCCCAATCACCTTTCTGGAAGGATTTCTTCTTGATATGTATATTTTCATGTAGATTTTTTTTTTTTTAAATTAAAGGAAGTGTGGCAATATCGACGATAGTTCATCGCAAGGCAAGGATTTTTTTTGAACAAGCGTGGCAAAAGAGACGAAATTTTGTCGCACTTTGCCACGGTTTTGCGTTGCACATATAGCATCTGCATCGTAAGTTTTGTCTCTGCCAAACATTTTAGTCGCTATTGCCATGCTTTTTCATCACAACTTTCCACAGTTTTGTGTCACACATATGGCATCTACGTCGTAATTTGTTGGTAATTTTTTTACCTTGGCACGGTTTGTCGTCCCTATTGCGACAAAGTTTCGTCACAATTTCCATGCTTTATAAGGCAAACCTATCTTGATGGTGATGACACGTGGAGGGATAATTTAGTCCTTATTTCCACAAACACCTAGTTCATGGATATAGCGACGAAGCAATAGCGACAAAAAATAGTCTTTTCTTTCTTGGAAAGTGCGACGGATATGTGTGGCAATAGCAACGAAAAATCGTGGCAAATTTGGTGAAAAATCATAGATGGCAGGAGGAATAAGAAAAAATTGTCAAAAATTGTAATGACATTCAGGAAGCCAATCATGCAATGCAAAGTGTGATCTGATGAAATAATGATGGAGACCAAAATAACCTTCCATGGTTATTAACAGAGCGACAAAGCAATGGTTTAAAAGAGGTCATTCAAAAAATTAAATTTCCCATAGGTTTTTGTTCAAACATAAATAATATCTTAACGAAGAAAGATGAATTTGGTGGGGTAAAAAAAATGATTGGAATACCTTCATTAAGGGAATTCATCATTTTAGTATTCATATTTATATATTGATCGTATACATTTTTCGATATTTTTATTTTTTTTGTCTAGTTTTGAACAAGTAACGATTTTTTTTTATTGTTATAATATGTTCTACCTCTATCTCTCCCAAACAACCTTGACAACAACATCAAACAAGTTATATATGATCTTGTAAAATACATGAGGTAAGTAGTTGCAATATATATGCAAAACAAAATTCATTTTTTTCTTGTACTTAATGACATGTAATCTACTTGTAATGTAATATGTATTATGTTTTGTTGAAACATGTTATTTTCTTGCGTCATGATCTGTAGATGGTTTTCATTGAAATAAATCCATGAAGATGATATAAAGTATTAGAAGAGAGAAATTCCTTGGATAATGTGTGAAATGTAGAAGTATCTACCTCCATCATTTTTCAATGCACAAGAACACTACCTCATACACCAAGTTGAGGAGATTGAAATGTGTGGACCTGTACACACAAGGTCAATGTGGATGGTGGAGAGGTACTTGAAATCATTAAAGGATTTGGTTAGAAAAAGAGAATGTCCTAAGGGTTCTATGGTGGAGGGATATATGGTATATGAATCCATGGTGTATATTAGTCAATATCTTCCTAAATTAGCAGTGCAAGCTATGCATGCAATGGATTGCATTTGGGATGTGAACTCCATCAAAAAAATTGAAAGGGAGCAGTTGTTGGGGAAAGGTACAATCAAGAAACTGAGAGGTAAATAAATTGTGGATATTTTTAATAAATAAAAATTTTCATTTTTTGTGTATATGATCATACTCATTTAATATTTATTCTTTCATAATTTATTAATATTTACCATGGTTATAACTAATATTTAATATTTGTGAATTGTGATTTTTTGATCGGTCAGTTGCTCAAGATTGGGATGTGCTACATTTATACATTGCAAACAATCTTGACTGGATGAAGGTATTGATTGATATATGTAAAGAACATCATGGCAGTAGGTTATCATGGAAAGAACTATCTGAATTGGTTAGAGAATCTCATCGTAATGGATATTCTAATGTTACACAGAGGGAAATAGATTTAGCATATTGTTTGAAAGATGGAAAGGCAAGAAAATTCACCCATTTTATTCAGTTATTTTATATTATATTAATGTGACTGTAGATGTTTTTTTTTCATATTATAATTTCCAAGTTATATAAATTTGTTTATTATTAATTGACACTGCATATTTTACATGTCTTGCATATTGCAGTTGAAACACCACAAAGGTATGTGGTGCAATGGTCATAAATTTAACTTCAAACAGTTGGATGAAACCAGAAAAAATTTTGATAGTGGGATAACTGCAGTATTCTAGGTCACTAATGTTTCCTGTAGGAGCGACATACGTCCTCGAGAATTTGAAAATAGATACTATGGGTTTTTGAATGATATAATTGAGTGGGACTTTAATTCCTTCAAATTAGTTTTGTTCGATGTCAAATGGTATAGGTTACTAATGCATGAACATGATGAGGAAAGAACTATTATTCAACATGCCAATGGATTTCCAATGATTAAAACAACAGATTTTGAAAAAGAAAATGACCGCTATGTTTTTCCAAGTCAATGTGAACAAGTCTTTTACTCAAAGGTTCCAGGTAAGAGGGATTGGTCATTTGTTGTTATATATGATCCAATAGGAAGGTCAGTAAAGTATATTGTAGATGAAGAAGATGATGTAGAGCTAGAGCAGAAAGAATATGGGTCAAAAAATGAAGAGGACGGAGAAGATGAACCAGGAGTAGGAGACAATGTGTCAATTCTTGATGATGATATTGATGAAGATATGCTAGAAAATGAAATTGATGATGATGACGATATCATCAATCCTCTCAAAATTGTTTCTGAACCAGATGTTGATACATATGTTCAGTTGGATGATCAAGAAAAAGATACAAAAGAAGGATGATACAAATGTTGCGTTGGTCGATGAGGTACGTAACTAGATATTTTAATTTGTATGCATTATTCTCTTTAAATAATTTTTTTGTGGGTTAATTACATGTTTTTAATTTTTATTTCATTTTTGTTTTGGTAGTTTCTATGCATGATTGCTATGTTGATTTTTTTTATTTTCTATTTTATAGATTGGGTTTTGGGGAATTGAGAGCGATGTGAGGGGGGGGAGGGGCCATATGAGCTTCCACCTTCACATGGTTGGCCTTGTTTAGTAGAGAATAAATTATTCTTGAAACCAAGAGAATTTCATTCATTCATATTTATACTTAAAGATCACTCACAGACCCACTCTATATATCATCTCATCTTGTCCTCGTTTCATTTTAATTTTCTCGGTCGAATTTTAAAGGCAACAACTATTAAAAGACATTGTACTAGGGCTAGAGTACATGATGGGAAACAGTGACCTATGAATGGGGGAAATGTTGAAATTTTTTCAAAATGTTTTTATATGCACCGAAATTTGACAGGGATACTCTTTTCACATTTGAAATGCATCAAAATTTGACATGGATAGTCTGTTTCATGTAAAATTTCAAGATAGTTCCAACAATAATTCTATAGAAGGGAATGACAAACATTGGCAATGAGATGTGCATGATTAACATTGATGCAAATGTGGATGGTATCAAATATTATGTGGGGACATCATACATCCTTGAGTCTTGAAACCCTCCCATACTGTCAAGGCATGTGTCTAGTCTGACCATGTCAAATTTTGACGCATACAGGAACATATTGAAGAAATTTCAAAGTTGGCCCCATTCACTACTCACTATGTGGGGTCGGTGCATGAAATTTGTTGTGGGTTAATTGGAAGTTCCATGAAATTTCAAGAGATTTCCAACAAATATTACACATATGGAAACAACAAATGATGACAATGAGACATCCATTATAAACATTGATTCAAACATGGATGATCTCAAAGATTATGTAGGGACATCAGACATCCTTGAGTCTTGAAACCCTCCCATACTGTCAAGGCATGTTTATAGTCTAAGCATGTCGAATTTCGATGCATAAATGAACAGTTTGAAGAAATTTCAACATTGACCCCATTCACTGCTCACTGTGCGAGGTCGATGCAAGATGACATTGGTGATGGGTGTATTGGAAGTGCCATGACATTTCAAGAGAGTTTCGACGAAGATTATAAAGATGGAAATAACGAATGATGACAATGAGACATCCATTATATTGAACATTGATGAAAACATGGACGTTCTCAAATATTATGTGGGGACATCAAACATCCTTAAGTATTGAAAACATCCTATACCATCAAGGAAGCTATCTAGTCTAACCATGTCAAATTTCAGCACATACGGGAACAGAATGAAAACATTTCAACGTTGGCCCCATTCATTTCTCACTGTGCAGGTTCGGTGGAAGAAATTTGTGATGGGTGTATTGGACATTCCATGTCAAATTTCAAGATAGTTCCGACAACGATTCTATCGAAGGGAATGCCAAATGATGACAATGAGAGGTGCATGATGAACATTGATGCAAATGTGGACGATCTCAAATATTATGTGGGGACATCATACATCCTTGAGTCTTGAAAACCTCCCATAATGTCAAGGAATGTGTCTATTCTAACCATGTCAAATTTCAATGCATATAGGGACATATTGAATAAATTTCAACATTGGCCCCATTTGTTGCTCACTATGCGGGGTCGACACATGACATTTGTGGTGGGTGAATTGAAGCTTTTGTGACATCAACTTGACTTGGTAATTCAATAATCAAACAAAGTGGTTAAATCCAATTTAACCAAGAGAATCAACAATAGAGCCACTTAAGTTAATGAAGTCAATTTATTGATGGTTCATCCATTGGGGTTGCAAGCTAGGAATCAAACCCACTAGAAATTGGCATTGGCAAGAGGAATGGAATTATGATTATGTCCAAAATTATCCAGTTTGTGTTGCTAGTGTTACCCCATTTTACATGAGGCCTACACTAGTATTTGTTCACTACTTTTTTGATTTTCATCACAAAGGTAGCTTTACAAGTTGATATTTGCATGGCCTAGGGGCTGTGATTGCATTTGATGAGACTATTAGTGATGTAGTCATGGATGGCTAGATGATGTCGATGCTCTAGTTGTCTTGGTAATTTCTTTCCTTTCATACTAGTAGACTTGGTTGTGAAGACCCTTATATGATCATTATTGGATGGTTGATGATAAATCTTGATGTATGACTCCCTTGATGGAACACCCTATAAATCTTTGGCTAAGCTAATATTGTATTGGAATCTTTGTTTTCTTGGAATTACCCCCTTGATATCACTTGATTTCACATTCATTTAGGTTGATATGGTCTAGCATGGTGTGATGTTCATGAGGTGAATTCCCTTTCTCATGTTGAGGATTCATATACATTTTATGGTTTTTTGTGACATGTATTACACCCTCATGTCGATCATTTCCCTCTTCTACATATTTTTATGCCCTATTACTTTGTGGAGGAGCCTGCCATGGAATTCCCTTGCCTTGTGGGATTATTTCACACTTGTTTAGGTGAAATTTGGATATTACTCATCATCCCATGTGGAGCCCTCACCCTCCTTGCATACATGTTAAGGGATGGTCTTATTTAAATGTTAAGGGATGGTCTTATTTATTGATTGATGAGGGGCCACCCCTTTCATTATGGATTTAGTTTATCATTGAAGGCATTTCACATGTCATCTTCATATATAATTTGATGCCTTATTTCATGTATCAACTTCCTTGGAACTTGTTTTGAGGAATACATCCACCATTTGAGGCCATTCTGCACTTTTCCATGCTTTGTTTGATGGGATATTTCTCTTGAAGGTCTCACACTTTCTATCATTAGAAGTTTGACTTAATTCAAACTTCTAGTTTGTGGATATGTCCACCTTTGGATGTTACATTTCATACATTTTATTTCTTGTTGATGGGACATCTCACATTGGGATTGGGAGGTTTCATGGTTTTATGTCCTAGATCATGAAGGAAGATGCCCACTTATGGATGTTGCTTGCACTTATGTTTATGCTTATTATTGAGGACACCGACCTTTCTTGGAGCCTTATTGCACTTGATTTCGTTACGATTCCTCATGTGGGCGCACCTCTTGTAAACTCACCTTGCGTTGTGTTTGGGTGCCCATCCCTACCTAGGCCGTCTTGAAAAAGTTAAGTTGAAGCCAAAATTTCCCCTTATCTGGCATGCATCTCATCTTCTTTCCTAGTGCTCCCTTTTGTGGACCTTTTCATGCCTTTCATGTGGGTGGGCACACCTCTTTCCAACTCGACTTGCATTTTGTTTGGGTGCTCTTCCTCGTTTTTGTTACGTTTCCTCTTCTTGGCACCCCTCTTTCCAACTCGCCTTGCCTTGCCTTTGGGAACCCTGCCTTGTTTTCGTTACAATTCCTCATGTGGGCACCCCTCTTTCAAACTTACCTTGCATTGAGTTTGGGCACCCACCCTTGCCCAGGCCATCTTGAAAAATTTAATTCGAAGCCAAAATTGCTCCTTATCTGGCATCCAACTTGTCTTCTTCCCTAGTGCTCCCTTGTGTGGCCCTTTTCATGCCTTTCATGTGGGTGGGCGCACCTCTTGCCAACTTTCCTTGCGTTGCATTTGGGCCCTCTGTCTCATTTTTGTTAAGTTTCCTCTTGTGGGCGCCCCTCTTTCCAACTCACCTTGCCTTGCCTTTGGGCACCCTTCCTTGTTTTCATTACGATTCCTCATGTGGGCGCCCCTCTTGGAAACTCACCTTGCATTGTGTTTGGGCACCCAGCCTTGCCCAGGTTGTCTTGAAAACATTAAGTCGAAGCCAAAATTCCTCCTTATCTGGAATTTGGCTCGTCTTCTTTCCTAGTGCTCCCTTCTGTGGCCCTTTTCGTGCCTTGCATGTGGATGGGCACACCTATTTCCAAATCGCCTTGTATTCTGTTTGGGCACTCTGCCTCATTTTTGTTACGTTTCCTCTTGTGGGCACCCCTCTTTCCAACTAGCCTTGCCTTGCCTTTGGGCACCCTGCCTTGTTTTCGTTATGATTCCTCATGTGGGTGCCCCTCTTGTGAACTCACCTTGCGTTGCATTTGGGTGCCCAGCCTTGCCCAAGCCATCTTGAAAACGTTAAGTCGAAGAAAAAATTTCTCCTTATCCAGCATCTGACTCGTCTTCTTTCCTAGTGCTCCCTTGTGTGGCCCTTTTCGTGCCTTTCATGTGGGTGGGTGCACCTCTTTCCAACTCGCCTTGTGTTTCATTTGGGTGGTATGCCTCATTTCTGTTATGTTTCCTCTTTTGGGTGCCCCTCTTTCCAACTCCCCTTGCCTTGCCTTTAGTCACCCTGCCTTGTTTTCGTTACGATTCCTCATCTGGTGCCCCTCTTGCAAACTTACCTTGTGCTGCATTTGGGAGCCCAGCCTTGCCCGGGTCATCTTGACAAATTTAAGTCGAAGATAAAATTTCTCCTTATTTGACATCTGACTCGTCTTCTCTTTTAGTGCTCCCTTGTGTGGCCCTTTTCGTGCCTTTCGTGTGGGTGGGCACACCTCTTTCCAACTCGCCTTGCATTGCGTTTGGGCGCTCTGCTTCATTTTTGTTACATTTCCTCTTGTGGGTGCCCCTCTTTCCAACTCGCCTTTCCTTTCCTTTGGGTACCCTGCCTTGTTTTTGTTATGATTCCTCATGTGGGCACCCCTCTTGAAAAATCACCTTGCATTGTGTTTGGGCACCGAACCTTTCCTAGGTCGTCTTGAAAAAGTTAAGTCGAAGCCAAAATTGCTTCTTATCCAGCATCTGACTCGTCTTCTTGCCTAGTGATCCCTTGTGTGGCCCCTTTTCGTGCCTTTCATGTGGGTGGGCACACCTCTTTCCAATTCACCTTGCATTGCATTTGTGTGCTCTACCTCATTTTTGTTACGTTTCCTCTTGTGGGAGCCCCTCTTTCCAACTCACCTTGCCTTTCCTTTGGGCACCCTACCTTATTTGCATTACGATTCCTCATGTGGGTGCCTCTCTTCCAAACTCACCTTTCGTTACATTTGGGTGCCCAGCCTTTCCCAGGACATCTTGAAAAAGTTAAGTCGAAGACAAAATTTCTCCTTATCTAGCATCCAACTCGTCTTCTTGCCTAGTGCTCCCTTGTGTAGCCATTTTCGTGCCTTTCATGTGGTTGGGTGCAATTCTTGTGAACTCACCTTGCGTTGCATCTGGGGGATTTTCCTCATTTTTGTTATGTTTCCTCTTGTGGGCATCTTTCCAACTCACCTTGCCTTGCCTTTGGGCACCCTGCCTTGTTTTCATTACGATTCCTCATGTGGGCGCCCCTCTTGAAATTTCACCTTACATTGTGTTTGGGCGCCCAGCCTTGCCCAGGTCATCTTGAAAAAGTTAAGTCAAAGCCAAAATTCCTCCTAATTAGACATTTGACTCATCTTCGTGCCTAGTGCTCCCTTGTGTGGCCCTTTTCATGCCTTTCATGTGGGTGGGCACACCTCTTTCCAACTCACCTTGCGTTTCATTTGGGCACTTTGCCTCATTTTTGTTACATTTCCTCTTTTGGGTGCCCCTCTTTACAACTCACCTTTCTTTAACTTTAGGCACCCTGCCTTGTTTTCATTACAATTACTCATGTGGGCGCCCCTCTTGCAAACTCACCTTGTGTTGTGTTTGGGTGCCTAGCCTTTCCCAGGTCATCTTGAAAAAGTTAAGTCGAAGACAAAATTGCTCCTTATCCAACATCCGACTCGTCTTCTTTCCTATTGCTCCCTTGTGTGGCCCTTTTTGTGCCTTTCATGTGGGTGGGAATGCCTCTTTCCAACTCACCTTGTGTTGTGTTTGGGTGTTTTTCCTCATTTTTGTTATGTTTCCTCTTGTTCGCACCCCTCTTTCCAACTCACATCGCCTTGCCTTTGGGAACCCTACCTTGTTTTAGTTATGATTCCTCATGTGGGCACCCCTCTTTCAAACTCACCTTGCATTGCGTTTGGGCACCCATCCTTTCCCAGGCCATCTCGAAAAAGTTAAGTCGAAGCCAAAATTGCTCCTTATTTGATATCTAGATCATCTTCTTTCCTAGTGCTCCCTTGTGTGGCCCTTTTCGTTGCTTTCATGTGGGTGGAAACACCTCTTTGCAACTCACCTTGCATTGTGTTTGGGTGCTCTACCTCATTTTTGTTACGTTTCCTCTTTTGGGTGCCCCTCTTGCCAACGTGCCTTACCTTGCCTTTGGGCACCCTTCCTTGTTTTAGTTACGATCTCTCATGTGGGTGCCCCTCTTGAAAACTCACCTTGCATTGTGTTTGGGCACCCAGCCTTGCCCATGCCATCTTGAAAAAGTTAATGGGGCCAATGTTGAAATTTTATCAAATTTTTTCTGTAGTCATTGAAATTTTACATGCTTGCACTAGATATATTCCATAAATATTTATCGAGGTTAGGTCATGAAAAGGGGTCAAACAATACATGGTCGTGTGAGAACTAAGAAGGAAAAGGTGACCAAATAGAATACCAATTAGAAATAGTCACATGACAAGTGTTGATTACTACAATACATGTTTATTCTTGTTGACCCCGCAAAGTGGCCAGTTAATGGTGCCAACGTTGAAATTTTCTCAAGCGTTTCTTGTATTCATTGAAATTTGACATGGTTGCACTAGATGCATGCCTTGATGATATGGGAAGGTTTCAATACTCAAAGATTACCCATTCATTCCTTATCATTCACAACCCCCAATTTACAACTCCTAGTGATAAAATGATCTCACTAGCCATGGCACGGTCCCTCTACTAATACTAATATTTTATGTGTTACTATCATGGAATGGTGTTACAACTCATCACATGGGAATGGCCCCAACCATTATTTTTTGGCTCAAAATTTGGAACATGGAACTCCTTATTATCATATTAGGAAATTGTCCTTTTTTTAGATAGGGGTGTAAAAAACCTCCAATTGGGGGGTAGTGATGGGCCTTCAATTCGTCACTTTCCATGGTCCACATTGTGTCCAAATTTGATAACCTTTTTCCTCATAAGCCAAGACCTTCCTGGAAAATATTATCACTTTTGATGACCGATGTAGATACTATGACTCATTCTTACATAATAAAATGTGATATTACTTAATCTAAATACGAATGTGATATATTCTTGATATTAAGTGTTTTTATTGTTTTGTGTGATTTGAATCTTTCAGTTAAAATGGTTCACAAGCAGGAAACAATGAAACTGTGGATAAAGGATTTGATCCACATGACAAGTTTATCTCCTTCATTCATTGGCATTGACCATTGTTTTTAATGGTTGACAAATTTAAGGGATATTGGTCAACAAGGTGAATCCCTCGTGATCCTTATGAGTATTTCAGATGTGTATGGTGGTCTCTATAATCATAAAAGTTTACTATGTTAGAAATGATGACATTTGATTCAACGTTGTATAGGTGTACTAAGTGAACTATGACATTTGCATGGTATTTTTAAAATTTGGATCATTTTTCTTCCATTTATCCATATAATTATCTCATACTTTTTTTCATTATTAGTGCACACATAGTAATCAATCAAAAAATTATTTCTTTGCTTGAAACTTCTTTCTCCTTCCCATAGATATTTTTCATCGTAGTTGAAATTCTTGCATTTCATTTTCCTCTTGCATGTTTTAAAGAGTCGAGTCGAAACGCCATCAGTTTCACAACCACTCCTTTGAGTAAAAACAACGTAAAATCAAGCGCTAATTAAATTTATCTAGAAACGTTTCTAGGGCTCTTCAAACTCATCTTAGCTTAGATGTAGAGCTTTGGAATAGGATTTTGAGAATAAATTTCCAAAGTTGCTAAACAAACATAAATCTTTGATTTAGGGAGTGAAATCCAGTTGCTATATCACAGACTTTGGGAAGCCCTTCTAACACAAAGGTCAAGCATGAGGTCGCATTGGAGCCAACAGAGTAATATACTCTTCTTTGTTGGTATTGGTGTCGATTGTCGATTGTCCCCCCTCTGCTTTGGTATATTAGGTGGTACCATAGAGGCCATAATATTTTAGACTTCCTACCCAAGGTGACGACATAGGGAAGGTGGTGTTGTACCTGGGATCGACGTTGGCTAGACTCACTCGGTCTCCTTGGAGGGTTTCACACTACTCGATGAGGTAACTTGCACCAGGGTGTTATTTCATTAAGCAGGTTGTCAACGTAACTTTCCCACCTACCGAAACTCATCCCCTTCATGCATCGATCCTATGATTTTGGATTCCATCACCAACTAGTGCTTCTTTGTGAGAAGGTTTGTTTGCATGCTTGACTCCTAGATTAATTAGCATGTGCTAGATAATACAAGTGTGAAAGAGTAACACTATGGTAATCATTATGAGCTTACTGTGATACCAACAGGATACTAGTAATGAAGTAGAACCATTGTACTAATTAGTGTTATAGCTTGATAGAACAATGTTTATGCATATCCAATTTCATAGACTAAGTTAATGGAGTGATGTTAGTTCTATTTTTGTTTTTTCTCTCCTAAATGTAGGGATTAATTCTTCCCACTTGGATTGGGAAATTTGTAACATTGTATCCCATAAATCTCTTGTGGTCCTTTAATATTGAACTATGGCCTCCTGTTGCATTTCCTTTAAAATCGAGACTAGTTCCACATCTAAAACCATTTAAGGATGTCTTCTAAACACATATTTCACATTATTACTTTCAACCCTCACCTACAAGGTCATGGTAAGTTCCTCCTCCTTGTATGGATGGGATTCTATAGATCTACTTTCCCCATTTTTTATCCAAAATCATTATCTTCTTAATTTTACCTTTAGTTTATTCCATTTTTCCTTCCATATTTGCTCTCAAATTTAAGTTTTTATTTCCCCAACTTTTAATTGTGTCCAAATGTTGCACCCTTAAAATTTAAGACCTTTCTTCTAGGGAAGGGACTAATTGTTCATGTTTCTCCAAGGGTATAACTTATCACCTATTTGATTCTACTATAACCTTCCGTTTAATGATTTCTACCTATGTTTTCTTGATATGTTCCAATAAAACCCATGTGCTTATGTCAACAACTCCCATTTTAGTAGTTTCTTGAGTTTCTTTCATACTTGGTATATTTGGTGTAGGGCCCGCTGAAGGAATATGTGTTTGTTTGCCTACATGGGTCTTTGTCCTTTCTCTAAGTTTCCTGATCCTACTAATGTACTCACTTGTTTATAAGGATCATGGTTTATATGGGATGATGATCCTCTTATTTCTAGCAATGTGGTAGTAATGTCCTTAATTATGTCCCATGTTTTTGAAAAATAAGTTTCTTTCTCCCATTGTTCTATCCTCTCAATTTTCCTTCTTTTATTTTTAGTACTAGTTCCTTGGGGGTTAAGGACCTTATCAACACTCTTATCTTTTAATTTTTATCTAAATTTTAGGGTCTACATCTATTTATGTGACAATATATAAAGTGTTTCATCATTGGTCTTCAGAAATCTTAGGGATGATAGCAACGAATTTGGAATAATTAATTGGTTAAAATAGTAGAAATGTTTCCCACCAAAGTGTTGAAAATGAACAACAAATTAACTTCTAATCAATAACAATAGTTTTTAGGAATCTCTAAAACTCATAGTTATACCTTTTCCTGGGACTATAGTGACATGTACAGAATCCATCCAAACATTTTCAAAAATCACATCTACATCAAGTACAATTCCCTGCCAATCAGAAGCCACAAAGGAGAATGAACGTTACACTTAAAGACATAGTAAAATATAAACTATAGAAAATTTTATATATAGGTTTTATATACCCTATATTAGATAGTGAATGGGTTTTACCTCTGATTATTGTTCCCAAGGAAGGAGTAACTAGACAATTTGTGTGGACCATAGGGAACTTAATAAAGCCACTAGAAAGGAAATGATTCCACTATATAAGTACTATATGGACAATATTTTTTTAGTAGAATAATTAAGGGATAAGTCTTTCCATCATGCATAATTTTCTTTTATGTGTTTGGTTTGTATTTACATCCTCTTTGTCAAGGTATTCATGAATTTGTATAGTGTTGGGATACAAATTTTGCATACACTTTGAAAGGAATGTGTCCTTATGTATTTCTTTCAATGATAAAGCATTGTCAAGAGTGATAATAAACTAGATACTAGTTCCAAATACTTCTTCATCCTCCACTTGTCCTACCCAAAATGGTATTTTAGTTTCAATAAAATGTTTAGTAGGAGGATAAAGAGTGATTCTCTTTTGGGACAATCCTTAAGAAATTTTCATGTCCCATATTCCATAACCAATGTAAGTATCTACTATAGCTAACCATGGTCTTCCAATGATGATGGGATTTCCATTAATGAGT
>JZKD02S1673869.1:422634-452246 GCA_000966675.3 Picea glauca
CAAAATGGCCCCAGAAGTGAAAACCTGCTAAAAATAGTAAATTGCCAAAATGGCCAGAAAACTGTTTTGAGCCATTTGGAAAAGGTGGGTGGCCCCTGATATCCACCTGGATCAACTTATTATTGAGTCTGTGTCAAATGGCATCAGTTTCGAGGTATTCCAACTAGCATCGTGTCCTATTTCTGCCACTTGTTGGCATGTGTCATTTGAATCCAAACATGACCCTATAATCCCTAGATAGTATACCAATAGTAATGGAGCATAATACAATTGTGAAAGAGTAACACTATGGTAATCATTATGAGATTATTGTTATACCAACAGGATACTAGTAATGAACTAATGTTACATCTTGATTCACTAATTGTTTCTGTCATTAATGGTGTTATAGGACGTAGAAGAAAACTTATATATTTTTAGATATATCTTCATTGAGTGAGGGAAGTTCAGGTAGAATAGAGGAAAGTGAGACATCTAGTAGGTCTAACAAGCGGAGATCAACTAGAGATGAGAATATCAGAAGAAAATTCCATAGATGCATGGAATTTTTTCTTACAAAAGGAGGATCATGTTATTATGATAATGAGAGCATAGACAACATCGAGGTGCCCTTGAGGTACAAATATATAGTGAAACGATGGGTACTCAAGGATCTTCCTGAAATAAACATTGATTGTTGTGTAAACGAAAGGATATACCAGATTTCTCCATTGTCATTACATGGTTTGGGGATATTTTCCACAGATGGCATAAAGGTCTGTTACGAAGGATTAACTGAATTGATGGATTACATAGAACCCTTTTATATCTACAAATATTGGATAAGAATAGTCCAATATACAAAAATTATGTGAAGATATGGCTGAGCTGCAAATTATATACAGCTAAAAGACAATGATCAAAATAAAGGAGAAACTATCTATATTGATGGAACGCCAAAAGAAATGGGGAATATTGCAGGTTTTATAAACAATATATGACCCATGAACACAAATAAGTGACCCAATTTCATATTTGAGGGGCGTGAAGGAAATTGTGTATTCTTATGTGCAATAAAATCAATAGATGGAGGGGAAGAGTTATTGATTGATTACAATTTGAATCAAATAGATAAAGATGTTGCTATTATGGGGGAGATATGTATAATAATTTACCCAACCTGTAAGAAATGACTCTTATATTTTATGATTTTCATTATGTTCTTTACGGTATTAATCCATTTGGAGAGCTTTGGTTTGTTTACTAAGTGTGGCCTATTTTTGTTATCAAAAATAAAATTCCTCCTTGAATGTCAATAAAGAGGGAGGATTTCTCATACATTTGAATTTGTTTCTCACGATAATGATCACAGTTCTAATTTTACTGTAATGTGGCAGGTTGATTGTGGTAAATCAAAAGCAACCTCGGAACAGGTAAACAAACAACAATTTTTGAATTGCATTTAATGTGCATTTTATTTCTGTGGTGATCAGTTATTTTATTTATTTACATAACTGAATTATCATTTTTTTTTTTTAATATGTAGTTGACAGGCCATGATGTTGATTCGCTTGATGAAATGGATTTGTATGAATCCCTTGACCCTATGGTTTTAATTAGAAAAAATATCAATAAAACAAACAAGGAACTAGCTCACTTGTTAGATATTCTAGATCAAACTCCTGAGGTTGAAGAAAGGATCAAAGAAGTTATGACAAGTCTTAACACATATAAGGTAATAACCATAATTTCAAGTGGTTTTATGTTTATCATGTCATAAAATCAATTATGAAATCTTGATTTTTAACTTTTACATTATCTAAACGAAAAAATGTTTTCTTTCTTATATAGATATTTTTGGATCATGTTGACCTTGACATGCATGATGTCGGTAGTAGTGGCACTGCACAGACACCACAGGGTCCCAATGCAGGCCCTCATAAAGCTGCCAAGATGAAACTATTTAGATCTCCACCTTCCACACCATTAGGTGGGATCCGTGGCACACACACCAAGAAAGTGGCCACACAGGTAGGCTTTGGAGCTAGTGATAGGGATGAGGTTGATTATTTGACCAACTATATGGTTTCTTTTCCAAAATCAAGATGTGTGACCAGCAAAAGGATCCTTAAGGGAACATTTATGGTCAACGAGGAAGGGCTTCCATTAAATAAAGTTAAAGTCCCAGGTAATAGTTTTTTTTTTGTTTCATGTTCTCTATGTAGACAAATATAAATAATCTAAATTATTATTTTTAAATTAATAATCATATAATATTTTTGCGTGTAGGGAATAACGATTTTTATAGGTCCTTGAAGAATAATGCATTGTTGATTTTTGGGCCCACCATATGGGAGAGGTGGAATTCCCAAAATTCCAACCTCAAAAAATAATTGATGGATTATCTTGAAATCCTTTTTGGTGTAGACACATTTAATAAGACCTTGGCCATCGCCACAGCTGGCCAATATTTAAAATATATGCGAGAAACATATAGGAAGCACTTGAAACAAAATTATAGGTACAAGCATCCTTTGATGATTCGAGAGAGGGAGTGGAAGACCCTCATTGAGGACGCAAAAGAGAAGAAATTGACAGATGAAGGAAAAACACACGCTGGTCCCAAAAGGTAAATTACAATTTCAATTCAATACCTTCAATTTTTTTTAAATGTAAATAAAATTGCGGTATATATTAACATACTTGAAATTTTTTATGATAGGTTGACTGACACGTCAAAGGAAACAAAAGAAAGGGTTTCCAAATGAGGCCAGCACAGGTTAGGCTAGGACGACTACTTGAAGTTGCAGTCACGAATTGTAAGTACCTAAATATCTTATTTGTATCACCTTAAAACTTTTAGGTAATTGCATCGAATGACATTAAAAATGCATACTCGTATGCAATGCATGGTGATGATTTTGGCACTGAAATCATAGAGGAAGACCTCCAACTTGGTTACAAGTATGGCTATAAAGATGTAGTTGAACACCAAAAATATTTGGAGAAGTTACCAAGAACCACTTTGCAGGATAAGGTAAATAAAATTCAATCCACATTAACCTTTATTATTAATATAATACAGTCATGTTTGATATCATCAATAAATTTAATGTTTTACAACTTTTTTTAATCAAGGGAGCAACAATGTCAACAAACACACTAGTATTGGAGAGCAGTGCGTTGATAGCAGTTTGCAACTAGAAGATGGTTCTCCCATGCAGTCTCAATATTCCATGGGGGTACAGCCCCACGATGGTGCTACGACCGAACTAGAACATGACCGTAATATGGTTGTATTTTAATCATATACTTAATAATTTTGTAGTGATACATTTTGTACTTCTATTTTTTTTACGTATACATTTATGATTGTCCTTATAAAGTTTGTGGTCTCGATGGTATAGAATGTTGTACTTGAGGTTCATACATTTGAAGAGGAGCACACTGGGGCAACCATTCCAATGGTGACGACTAGTGCACTAGGTAAATAATGACATTGCAGGTGTTTTTTTTAATACTACTGAACTAGTTCAATGATATTTAAAAACCGACCATCTAAATTTTATATTTTTTTCTTTTGTAGGTGATGTCTCCTCACAGCGGCCTCCATTACCTTGTGAGTACCCTGCGAATAGGCGTGCTCTGTGTGACAGGATGCAATCACAATCGGATTTTGAAGAGCACCTAGAGAACGAAGACATAGATATTGATGAAATGCTTAGGAACTATAGAGCTAAGAAGAAGAGATCGGCTAAAAGTACTAAATGATGATGTACATGAATATCTTAATAACTATTTAATATAAAATCTATTTTCTATGAAATAATTTTCTTTACTTGTTGGGTCGCCAAAATTTCATTATTTTACCAACCTTTTACTTCACTTTTCACCATATTATGCTTTCCTGCAACCTTACATTAAGACCATTTTCATGATTACATATGAGTTTAGACCTATTATTTTCCAAAGCATTTATTTTAGTATTTTGATTGAGTTTATGATTAAATATTGGAAAAATAACATGTTTTCACTTATATATCAAAGTGGGATGAGTTATATGATGTTTACAGGTGGATTTTAATACTCCAACCAAGTCATATGATCGAATAGAATAAAGCCTCTTTTCACATCAATTTCCATTCTCTAGTTTTTAGATGTAAAGTGCTTTAGTGTAGTGTATGATGTTATGGAATAGTTGTTACTTTTCTCTTAGGAGAATTGAGCTCACTCCAAATGGAACAATGAAACATTTTATTTCATTGTAAACAATTGTGAATATTGGTATGTATATATGTTTGTTTTTGTTGTAAATATTTCAATAGATTTATATGTTGGGTATTGGGGAATTGAGAGTGATGTGTGGGGGGGAGAGGGGCCATAATATCTTCTTCCTTCATGTGGTTGGCCCTGTTCAGTAGAGAATAATTTATTGGAGTCGTTTAATCTTGGAGCAAACCTCGCTCGATCCAACAGAGCAACAACAAAGTCAATGTTGACTGCATTGTTGCTACTTCAAATCAAGGGAGGAAGTTTGATAAAATATTAGATGCGTGGCTCCAATAAATTATTTTCGAAACCAAGAGGAGCTCTTTCAGGTATGTTCTGACACTCTCATAAAAATGCTTCTTAGAGTAAATAATGCGCTACAAATATGACTTGTATTGATTTTTTAGATATTTATGGAGGTTGAATAATTTTGGCAGGTACTTTAAGATATTTCTTCATCGATTGAGGGAAGCTCAAGACTAACAAAGGGTCATACATATGAAGAGAAACATGCAGGGAAACCGTTCCAACTGTATTGCCGACCAATTCATCATATCAGGTGTGATTGCTCCTTTCAGCATAGTTTATATAGCCATCAATTCTAGTTATGTTTAATGTTTATGAATTGTTATGTGATTATTTATTAATGCAGGGTTTGTTATGTGATAATTTATTGAGATACATCATCTGTTTAGTAATTTTCATGTTCTCACTTTGCATCCAGTAATGGTAGATATGAGTCCATTTATATTGAGTGAAAGAAACCTTGGCTTCCTGTAGGGATTGATGAAGTGTTAGTTCATGCATCTACGGTTAGGGGTCCTCCTAGAATAAGGCCAAATGGACTAAGAAAAATTTCCATAAATAGTGTTGTTGTACTATGCCTCCTTTTTTCTAGGCAATATTCCAGATCATGGAGCATGTTACTCTTTAGCATAAACACTTTGTCATAGGTCGATTGGGACATTTAAATTGTTGTTTTTTATTTGAGTATATGTGAAATTGTATCTTTCTAGGTAGTGCTCACATCGAGGAAAACATTCTATTCTTTTAAATATTGGAAAGTGTTAAACAAATTTAATTTTTGGTCTGCATTTATATGTAAATATATATGCTAAGTGTTGGAAATGTTGTCACTTATTATCATGGGAATGTGAATGTTTAGTGGTAGTTGGATTACAGTTCTTGACAATTTTTTCACAAACACATTTGTTGTTGATTTACAACCACACAGTGAGTTGGCTCTTTATTGGGCACTCATCTAGACCTACACATACCAATAGAAGATTTTGGAACCAGTTGTAAACTAAGAACTAGATTGGTTTCTCCATTGTAGAGAGTTCATTGACCTCGGTGATTAAAAACTGAGAAACTAACTTAGATTCTTGATTAGTATTTCTTTGTTACCTATTCGTTCTGTGCATGATACACCAAGAAAAAAATCCTCATAATCCACTGAGGATAGAGATATCTACATAAGTCTAAAAACAGATAAAAAAATTAATTCTGCAAAGCATCCATGACATTGGTGAATCATGTGGACTGTAAGTCCCATGTTTACAGATCACAAACATGAATGTTTCTTCTAGCAATGTGTGAGCCTTCGAATCTCTAGTTTCACAACATGAAATTAGGATGGTTTTGGAAAAATTAGAGAATTATAGCTTATACATATTAAATTGTGATAGTGAGGTAGGTACACGAAATCATATCCATTCCTAGAAAAGGAAAGACATGGGTGGGGCTAAGCCAATGTTATGTAACGAATGAAGAAAAGGGAATATGAAGAAGAACTAGGAAACCTAAATAGTATTGTCAAGCATTCAAATTTCCCAGACTAAACATTAGGAGCCCCTCAGTTATTCTATCTCCATTTCATGATGCAAACTTGTCATTTCAAAGACTAACAACCCATGTTAAAGATAAACCAATATACTTGTGTAAGGAAGTAAAATATGCAACATTGTTTGAGATCTTTTCAGTTGTACAAATATCTTTTGGGTAGCTATGCAATGAGTGTAATGCACTTAAATTGGTTAAGGAAAATGGGAGAATAATAAGTAGTAATTCCATATGCAGAACCAAGAAAACTAATAGCTAAACTTGAAGCTTAATTAACAACAAAAAAAAGAAGGTCAAACACCTTACTAAAAGAACTATTGGATATAAAAATGCAATCAAAAGAGTAGAATGGTAAGAAAAACTTTGGATTTTATGGTTTATGATTTTGTTGGGTTTTTGTTTTATTATGTACAAGACAAGAAAATGTTTGCACTTTCATGGCATGTGCCATTTACAATTTTGAAAGGTTTGTTTCTTGTACATGCAAAATGAATTTCGATTCTAACTATGAGATGAATTTCAACATGAAGAAAAGGTACTAGAAAACCTATACTGGTAGTTAGGCTCAAACAATTATCTAGGGTAGAAAACATTTCAGTAAACCATTTTAAGAGGAAGATACTTGTTATCCTAAAAATATCAAAAAGGTTGAACCAAGAATCCCAAATTCTGTGATGAAGGATGAGATTGGAAATCAGATTTCCTTCCCACTTTTTAAAAGAAATGGAAGACAACATAAACATCGTTGTTATCCTTAAATGAAACCTCATTAATCTTATTGGTACAAGATGGAAGCTAAGTAGTATGTGTATCTATCTCAATTGGAATAACATGGTTAGAGAATCTCCTCTCTTTAGTGCAAGACTCAAGATAACCATCATAAACTAGAGGAGAACTTAGGTCAAAGGGAGTGAGTTTTTGGGTTATGATGGGGTTGCAAAAATTAGAGCTTCCACTAAAACAATATTAAGCTAAAAAACACTTTCCTTAACATACTCCTTGTATAAAAAGGTATAAATATGTATTAAATTAGCTAATGAGAAGTGTGAACCAGTATTTAGCAAACTATCTTTGGGGGAAACCCAAAGTTGATTAGATCCATCATTGGGAACTTTAGGCATCTTCTCACTTTCTTCTAGGAAGAAAATGTCATCAAAATGGTAGGTTCCTAAGGGATCATCATAAATAAAATCACAATGACCAATGGCATAAGAGTCCAAAACATTTTTTGGACTACCAAGAGTAATTACCTAAGAGTATTTATCATATTTAGGACAAGGTTGATTATAGAACTATGATACCTTATGGTTATATTTGTTAGTAAGGAGAACATGATTAGGTTTCTGATTTTCAGGCTCATATTCATTAGAAAAAATTAGTCTTCCAAATCGATCATGCTCGAAAAAATTATATGTCATATCATCAAACTGTAATTTTCCAGTGTTTACATCAAGATCTAGATTTATCTGTATATGGTGGAATATTTTTGTATTTGAAATACTATCGGGAAGAGAATTTTGTGAGTTATTTCCATCCTTGAATGTTTGGATATTTTTCTGGCCAACAAGAGAGGTTTTAAAGGAATGTGTCTAAAGTTGGACTATTACAAGGCCTATGACAAGTTGGAGTGGAAATTCATTTTCCATGTGCTTGAGTGGCTAGGCTTTGGGTCAAAGTTCACATATTATGTCAATATTATATTTTCCAATGATTTGGTTATTGCGTGTGTTAATAGATCTCTTACTTATATTATTCCTCTTAGAAGATCAATGATGTAGGGCTACCTTATAGCCCCTGATTTATATGTTCTCACATATGATGCCTTGGGTTATCTATTATAAAAGGTAGTTTACCAAGGTAAATTTATTGGCCTTCCCCAATAATATTTAATCAACTCCCACTATGCTTATGAACACCTTTTATAAAGCTTCTAAAGAGATACTACATGAGGAGAAAATCTCTATGATACTTATTTGATTAGATTATCACCCATGGTGGATTCCTTCTTAATGGATATGGGTTCGAAGGGGGGAAATCACCAAGTATCTTGGTATTCTATTTAGCATTGACATGACTCAAAATCAGATGTGAAACTGGGTTTTTAATAAGCTTACAATCAAACTTGAATACTAGAATAGTCAGGACCTTTCCTTAGCAGCCAAACTCCAAGTGTGTGCTAGTGAGAAAACCCCCCCTATGGCTACACCAAGGTTTACAATGTAGGCAGATCGATGACTGTGTAAAACTATCCTACTTTTATAACTACCCCAAATGTATCCAAGACTCATACATGAACGACAAAGTGAAAAGGATCAGGTAACTATACCTTTTACTACATGTCTGATGTCAATCCTCCCACGCTTGATAGCTCCACTGATTGCAAACCTCCTCCCAAGGTTGGCCTGCATTCACAAACAGATAAACATGAAACTACAAACATGCATTTCATATATAAATCATGGGTTATATGTTAGAATAAAACATAAATCAAATGAAAACATTTGACACATCATATTTCAAGACAGGAAAAGTATTTCTTTTATTGATATCACAATGATTACTTACAACAAGGTCGGTGAATGCTCCACAAACCTGGTCTGGGCTCCTTTTCACCAAGCTCCAAGTGCACATCCACGTATCTTTCACCTCTCAACCTTCTTCTTGGAAATGGAATAGGTTTATGATGAAAGAAAAAGGGAAAAATGGGGAATTCTAATGCAATTCTCACGACAAGGATGAAAATGCTTGGGGCAAGGAGGGGATGTGAAACGAGCAGAGTTTCACTTTTCTTATGCTTGTCTTAGGAATGAGACCCCAACGCCTCCTTTTATATGAAAAAAGGATGGTTATTCGGTTGGTTGACGGGCTATAGGCGATGGATCAATTGGGAAACTACCAAATAGCCCGTAATCTCAACGAATTCCTTGCAACTTTTTAATTTTTGCAACTTTTGCAAGTATACACGGGTTGTAAAGGTGTAGATAGCATATGTACATAGAATGTAGTGGTGCATCAAGCATATGTACATGGGCAGTAGTGGTGCAGGGTGCGTACATCTTCAAAAAATGAGTTTTTAAGAAGAGCAACTCAGTGATGGCTTGGAAAAAATAGCAAGTAAGAGGGCCAAATGCCAGGTATGCATGTATGGAGAAATGTAGGTTTATAACAGATGCCCCCTAATGTGCAAGGTCAAAAGAGCATATAATGGCTGAAATACATTACAAAATCTTCACCAATGTACAAAGCGAGTGAGCCCGGGACCAGAGTTTGGGAGGTGCCATCTGCAAAAATAACAATTGTCTCTCTGAGGCGGGCATACCCATGCTCAGGATAAAATAAATCATGGCTACCAATCAAATACATTGCAGATCCATGTCATATAACTATATAAAGTGTATACATGAGCAATACATAGTGGATCTACATCTCAAAATCAAAGATATACATGTATAGTATCCATCTTCAGGAAGCAAATGATGCCTGATGGCTGGAGATGAGGCCTTCGGAACTCAAGAAACAACTTCAAGATATTCAAAAACTCAGGTAGGAGTGTAATGTGAGTGAACGACTTCAGTACATAGAGGTCTTCGACAGCTCGTTGGGAACAGACAAGAGGATCTCGGTGATCAGGCAGAGAACTTCATTGATTTCGAACAAGGACTTGATTGGACTTTTTGGGATGGTCGGACATGAGGTCAAGAGACAAAATGCAGAAATTCCAACTCAAGCTGGATGAAACTTCCCTTGGACAAGAGCACAAAATATGATCAGACTCAAGGAGCATGACATTGACATAAGTTCACGATGCAGGAGGCAATGCAAACTCTCCATGTGTTTAGAAGAATAACGAAACGGAGGAGGACACAACTCTATGTGGAAAGAACAAATTCCTAAGGTAATATTAAATCCCAAATCTTGATGAACAAACAAAAGGATGTGCTTTGTCCAAGGGTGACTCATTGTGCTGCCGAAAAATAATATATATTTCCCGTCCTCTTTTTGAGCGTTTTTTAATTTTTTTTTCCTTTTTCAATATTTTTAAAGAGATTGAAAAAGAATAAAAGAATGATATGTTACAAAGGAGGAATGAGTGTCACAATAATACTAGTTCCAAGCATGAGGAACACACTAATTCTCAGAGCAAGGAGACATGTGCAGGAAAAGAACACTCGGGCAAAATTCCTCCATGGGTCAAGGTGTCAGGTCGCAGAGGCAAAGTGATACAAAGCTTGTGTATAAGGAATGCTTCAAACATTTAGTTGAAAGAAACATGGAGCTGACATTAGGAAAAAGATGCAGAGATGAAAATTCAATTAGAAAGACACAATTAAACCCCCTTCATTGTATTTTTCATGAGCCTAGAGAAGGTAAGCTTGGTGGTTTTTTCATGTTTAGAGAGTCTGAAAAAACGTAAAAGAAGACTCCACTGGTGTACCTTTTTCGAAAATAATCTAGTCAGTTTGAAAAAGGGATAAAATAGCACCGAAGCGATGTCTATTCAGAACCATTTTAATGAGTGTGAAACATACAAGATCACTCGACAATATTTTCAATTTTAAGGAGTCTAAAAAGGGCTTAACTATGGACTCACTGGGGTTGTTCTTCTAGACCAATTTAACGAGCATAAAGGAACAAGGTCACTTGGTGATCTTTTCAATTTTAAGGAGTCTGAAAAGAGCTTAACTATGGACTTCATAGGGTATGTTCTTCTGGACCAATTTAACGAGTGTGAAGGAACAAGGTCACTCGGTGATCTTTTCAATTTTAGGGAGTCTGAAAAGAGCTTAACTATGGAATCTGTGGGGGTTACTTTTTCATAAATTTAGTCCCTCAGGTCCGAAAAAGGGTTAAACTCATACCTGAGAATCCTCTTCTAGCTAATTGAAGTTCCTAGAGTATACCTTTGTTCGTAAAATTGACCATTCAGACCGAAAAAGTGGTAAACTATCACCGGAAAGATGTTCCTTCAAGTTTTAGTTTGGCGAGCGTAAAGGAAAACAAGATCACTCTGAAATATTTTCATGTTTAGAGAGTCTAAAAAGGGATTAAAGAAGACTCTGAGAGGTTACTTTTCTCAGTTAATCTAGACAAGATTGAAAACCATAAATGTAGTCTCGTCGGATGTTTCTTTCGGATTTCAAAGCGAGCTTGAAAGACAACAAAGTATGCTCATTTTTGGGATTCCTGAGGGTGAGGCCAAGAGTGATGACACATCATATGTATGAGGCTCAATATCATAATCATGACATGACTAACAAGGACTCCCGAGACTAAGGTCATTCACGATAGCATTGACACCAAAATGCAACAAGGATCTAACTAGGGAATCCATGTAGAGGTAGGCTCTACCACTAAATTATGACACTTCTAAAGCAGCAATGACAGTTCTGTGTCGCAGTTCGGTGGGGTCAATCCTATGGAAAAGAGGAAAAGACAACGAGATGCAGAGGGTGGAGGTGGAATCCTAACTTATATGCAAAAAGTTGGAAAAATGACTTTTACCAAAGGACCTTTAAAAGTGACCCATCTATCAAAAAGTTACCAAACCAAAAGTCAAAGTGCATCATGACATCCAATAAGAAACTCAAGAACCACATTAAATGATTTTCAAGCCAGAAAAAACGACAAAAGGTTTTAAAAAAGTGGCAAAAAAGGCCAAAAAGTCTATAAATAGAAGTTGACAGCTCATTTTCACCAATGCAAATTGAGAATTAACCAAAAAGAAAAAAATACCCCTTTGCTAAAAGAGTTGATTCCGGGAGCTTGAGAGGAAGAAATGAACTTCTGATCGGACCAAGAAAGTATAAACTCATCCCTCTTCCATTTCCATTCATCATTTATGCATTTCTTTTATTTTTTTAGGGGGCACGCCCTCCTAAAAAAGGGCGTCCCTACGTGTACGCAGGTTGTCCAAGGACAACCCATGTACATCTGAGGGAAGAAAATAGTCTGAATGCATATGTACGTGACTGTGTCTAAAACAACTTGCGTACACCCTCAAAAGCATTGAAAAAAATGAATATGCAAGAGCTAACTCCCCCCTGAACTTGTCATGTAACAGGATGTATTTCCACTGGAGGGAGAGGGAACAAGAGGATATCGATGTCATGGTTGATGAGGACCCTTCTGCTATCTCCGCATTGAAACAATGTGGGTTATGGAAGTTCTATTGACGTCCACTCATGACGGTACAACCCAGGCTGCTAATTGCCTTGGTGGATTATTGGCATCCTGAAGCTGAGGAATTTATTCTTGAGGGGCAGTCATTGAATCTAATGACTGAGGACATATACTTCTTGACTGGCCTCTCGAGGAGAGGGAAACCATAAATCTTGCATGCATTTCCCCCTGGGACTTACAACATCACCGAAATGATCAGAATGCATCGCAAGGCCACCACTGAGAAAGTACAGTCTCAGGTGTCAATTCACAATATCACCAAGCTATCACTAAAGGTGAGAGTTTTTCTTATTGGGAGGATCATTGGATCCGTGGCCTTACATCAGGCCTCCTGGGTGCACATGTATTGTACAATGCAATGCCTAAACACATGAGTATTCAACTGGAGCACGACCATGCTTGACTACATGAAGAGACAACTCACAGAGTGTCAAGGGCGGAGTAACAAAAACTTTGGGTTAGGTACCATTTTTTTCTCATTCTTATTTGAGAGGGTACCCAACCTTAGTCCACGAGAGAAAGTGTGGGGGCATGTGGCCTCGTTCCTAGCAGTATGTAGATGGGTAGCATTGTTGCCACGACAGGGGGGAGGAAGGACCATAGAGGCCTTCGAT
Source organism: Picea glauca (assembly GCA_000966675.3). Lineage (NCBI taxonomy): Eukaryota > Viridiplantae > Streptophyta > Pinopsida > Pinales > Pinaceae > Picea > Picea glauca. The sequence goes on from JZKD02S1673869.1 coordinate 435,519, forward strand.
GATGAATTTTTTCACTAGTGGGCACGATGGATTATAGTAATAGAGGACTATCCCTATGCCGAAATCAAATTTTCCAGGGATCCGGACATGCCCGTACCTTCTAGAGAGGAGCGAGGAGAGATAGGTACATTTTTTTTTAAAGTTATTTAAATTTTAATTTTGTATTATATATATCATTTTTTATGTGTACCAGAGTATCTGACAACTATGTATCTGTTATGTACAAATGTGGGACCAGTGTGTCCGATAGACTTCTCGAGGACCAAGCGACGTCCTTGACCAGAGGCAGTACTAGCAGCAACCACCCGACCAGCAGCAGCAACAGTGGGACCTCTAGTTGGAGAGGCTGAGAGAGTTTTGAGACTGGTGGAGCGGAACCTCACCGTGCTCACTCGTGCAATTCCCTTGGCTGAGATCAAGGATCTCCTGCCATTGATCCAGCCTCACGTAGTTGGGGTGCCATAGACTTGGGTCCAACTCTTTCAGCGTTTGGAAAACATCATTGTTTACCATGGCAGGGCCAATAGGCCCCGTGCTTAGATAGGATGGACCTATTATGTGCCGAGGGCACTCTTTGTATATTTTTTAGGGCATAAGCCCTGTGATGTATATTGGATATATATTTTTTAGGCATTCGTGCCCACCGATGCACTCTAATACTTTTTGATATATATTTATGTGTGTGTGTGTGTGTGTGTGTGTGTGTGTGTATTTACATATTTATGTCTTATGGATCACATTTTTACAAATGTATGTACATGTGTATGTATGTGTATGTGTGTGTTTATTTTTATGTATGTGCAATATGCCAGTCCAAAACTTGATTAGCTAGAGTATATGTCATTTGATTTAATCTCCTAGGAACATGGATATATGTAATGTAATCAAAGCAACATTATAAGAGACGTACCCTAAGGAATCGTCAACGTAAAGTAGGATCATAAACACGATAAACCACATTTAACTGGGACACAACCAATTGTGCATCTAAGTAGACCCGGAGGTGAGAGACACCATGTGACAAAGCATCACGAAGAAACTTTATCACTACACTGTACTCGACGACATTGTTTGTGGCATCACCTAGACAGATACCTCCAGAAGATAGCAACTGGCCCTGAGGCATGAAAATCATCCAAGCTGCAGAAGCAAGCCTCCGAGTGTGCCGACTAGCATCGTACGCGAACCCAAAAAAAACCTTTGATTCACTTGACATCTATCACAGTGAAAAATATGACATAAATAATGAGACATCCATAAAACAAAAATACAAAAAGTTAATTGTATAAGAACTATACATATGTACAAGAAGTCACCTAGGAGACCAACTTATGAATAATACTTCTTGAGGTAGAGCCCATTTCTAGGCTCTGCCAAATCATTTCCCTCAAAGTCAACCAGACAATAAGTGCCCTTCTTTAAGACCTCTTTCACAATGAAAGGTCCGAACCACATTGGTTTGAACTTGCTTTCGCCCAGGGGATCCTTATCTTGGTCGTAGACCAGGACAAGGTCACCTTCGGAGAAAATCTGAGGATGAACGGAACGATCATACTGACACTTGACTTGTTTCTTGTGAGCCTCGTTGGCCAAGGCTGCATCATGGCATTGCTCATCGAGCTGCTCGAGATATAATGAGTGTTCCTCAAGTGATGAAGTGTCTGGAAATAATTGTACTACCAACTTTAGAGATGGGATCTAGCACTCTATTGGAAAGACTTCTTCCAACCCGTAAACGAGTTGAAAAGGCAAAAAACCGGTGGCAGTCTTTACAGACATTTGGTAGGCCCATAATGTCGAGTACAACATCAAATTCCAATTTGACTTGGCAGAATTGATCGTTTGTTGTAGAATAGTCTTGAGGGACTCATTCACAACCTCCACCTAACCATTTTTTTGTGGGTAGTAGGGTGATGAATGCTCTTGCCTCAACCCAAGCTTTGATGTTAACTTAAACATAATTTTGTTCTAAAAGTGACTGCCATGGTTAGTGACAATCTCCTTTGGGATGCCAAACCTTGCTACTATCTGGTTAAAAATAAAGAGAGTTGTTGATTCGCCTTCATTATTAGATGTTGGAATAGCCTCGACCCACTTTGTGAAGTAGTCTACTACTATGATGATATAACGATGCCCCCTGGATGAAGTCGGGTGGCATGTAGTAAAATCAATCCCCCACTTGGTGAAGGGACCAATAGTAATGATTGGAAACATGGGAGCGGGGTGTTCCCTCATCTTCCAAGAGATGATCTGAGATGGGTGGCACTTCTTGACCAATTCAACACAATCCTTGATTAACATCAGCCAAAAGCAACTGGCTTGTAGAATATTTTGGGTTGTTTCCAACCTAGACAAATGACCACCACATGCTCTAGTGTGGTAGTCATTAAGAACGAGTTCCACTTCTTTGTGAATGAGGAACCGATGAAGGATGCAATCTAAACCTCAATGATACAAAGAGTCATCGAGTATGAGATAGTTTCGTGCCTGATGGCATATACATCGACGCTTGTTGCGAGAAGTAGATGTGGGGCACTTCAAAGTCTAGACATAGACTAGTATATATCCATACAAGGCGTCCGAAGATGAAATTAGAAAAATATCTCCTTTAATCGGTGATTCTTCGGGCGTAACATCATCTAATTCGACTGGAAGTTCCGAGATAAGTTCCGCAAAGAATAGTGACTTTTCGGATTTCGCAGAAACAAAATCCAAGTCAAATTCCTAGAGGATAACAATCCATCTACTGATATTTTCATCGATGACGCGTCATGTCAATATGTATTGAAAAGGATTCACAACGTCAAAAACGGTGGTCTTACAAAGAAGAATATAATGACGGAACCATTGGACAACATGCATTGCTGCATACGCAAGCTTATCAACATGGGAGTAGTTCAGTTTTGATCCAACCAGGCCTCGGCTCAGGTAATAAATCACATGTTCTTCAATCAGATCATCCTCTTGAACCAAGACCATACCGATGGTCAAATCTACAGGGGCCAATTACAATAAGAAATATTTATTATAATTGGGAGGTTGGAGCAGAGGGACAGACATGAGGGCATGTTTCAATGCTTCGAAAGAGCATTGAGAGGCTTCATCCCAACAAAAAGGGACTCCCTTCTTGAATAAACGCATGAACCCTTTAGTTATTTTGGCATATTTTGAGATAAAACGATGATGAAAGTTCACTTTTCCCTGTAATCTTTGAAGTTGAGGGACTGTGGATGGGGGAGGTAATTGAACCATTGCCTCTACCTTTAGGGGATCGACCATGATCCCTATTTTCGAAACTATGAAACCTAAAAGATGACCCAATGTCATGCAAAAACTGCACTCGTTAGGATTCAAGTGAATCTGATAGTAGAGACATTGCTCAAAGATTATTCAGAGGTGTGCGAGATGATTAGCTCTCTTACGAGATCGTGATGCTAAATCATCGAGATAAGCCTCGACTATATGTCTAAGGTCGTGGAAATAAAAATACATGGCCCACTGAAAAGTGGCTCTGACATTCTTCATGCCAAAAGGCATCTTACAATAAGAAAATGTGCCCCACAGACAGATAAAAGTTGTTTTATGTTGGTCTTTGGGTTTGATCTGTATCTAGTTGTATCCCGAAAAACCATCCATGAAAGAAAATACCTCACATTCTGCGCATTCATCGAAAATATGATCAATGAATCGGGTGGGGAAATTATCCTTTGGGCAGGCCTTATTCAAATCACGGAAGTCCATACACATGCGAATTGTACCCTGCTTTTTGTTGACTGGAACGGGATTTGACACCCATTGAGTCAACTGAATGGGGTATATGAAACCGGCTTTGAGAAGTTTCTCTAATTCATCCTTAATAGATGTCTCTTTTCGAGGATTCATTAGACAAATCTTCTATAAGACCAGCTTGGCATCATGATAAGTCATTATCTAATGTTCAACGATTCTTGGATCAATGCCTAGAATTTCCGCATAAGACCAGGAAAAAACGTCCCAAAATTCCTTAAATAAATATGTATAGATTCGAATCTTCTCGGGGGAGCAGTCCACTCCAACGAAGACATTCTCCACAATGCCAGGGGTTCTGGAGATGTCAATAGGAATCGTTTAAATGATAGTTTCCATATTACCCTCAGCATAAACTGCGTGTGTATCTAGAGGATTAATAAGACAATACCTATCTCCAATCACAGTCAACACGAATTCGCCTACCTCTATTCTTCTTAACTCTGGTAGGAAATAAGATATTTGATGAAGATCATGCCAGGGTCTGTCCAGACTAGTCAATGCCTCTATAATCACCTCATTGAAGGGCAAGACCAAGTCTAAATAATCGGTAGAAGTGAGGAAACCTTGAGCCAAAATAGGCTAAAGAACTGGATCTAACTCCTGTGTGGGAGTCAGATTGGGGTCGACCGAAGCTTGTTGGACAATACTGTACGCAACTTCTATCATGGACAAGAGCATGGCCATGCCAGTATTCCCTGTCCCTTCCACCGAAGCTGATGGCGAAGGAAGATTCCACGGATCGTTAAAGTAAGTTGCACAAAATGATAACACTTGAAATATTTTAGCCCTAGGCTGGTCAAGGATAGTTGATATCATCTTGACATCGCCAGAAGGAGGTGGGTAATCAAAAGTACCCATCAAAGGTGGGCACAAACCAACCCCCACGTTGACAATGTCGGGCTGAGGGTTGTCAATAATCAATATTGTGGATGCCCCCAATGAAGGGTCAAGTTGGGAGAAGGACAACTGTTCAATGGTTATGATTCGACCCTCATGTGGAAACAACAAGACCTGAAAAATTGTGGCAACCACTACATGCATTGCATAGGTCCAACTCCTTCCTAACAGAAAGTTGTAGTCGATAGGTGCATCGACCACTTCAACTTCGACGCACACGGTATTCCCTCCCAACTGCACAGGGAAAGAGGGGATAATTCCATGTGGTCTGAAAGAATGATTGTCGAAAGTAGTAAGCAGATTAGGTGACGGAGACAAAACGGGTTGGCCAATTTCCTTCCAACACGCCAATGACATCACGCAAGTCAAGGCGTGCTCATCAACCATCATATGGAAAATATTTTGAGTAAAAGATTTTGTGGGCTGAGACACTACTATCTGAAACACAACGTGGTAAGGCAAACAAGGTTTCAAGTCGGTCATATCAAGCATGATTGTTCTCGGATTACAGGTCTCAGCAGATCCCAAAGAGGAAAATAAAGCCTTTCTCTGTGAAGGGAAGCTCTAGAAGACCTCCAAAGAAGACATCGCGCAAGGGGTTTATGACAAATCCTCCACCACAGAGTAATTCTGGGCAACCCTCACGTTCAGATTATGTGAAGCTTTCTTGAACGCCCTTTTCAGGATGCGTGTCATTGTTTCGCCCATCGTATTCTCAATCTGGAGAGGAACAGATGGGTTTACAGTTTCCTTACCCTTTTCAGTAGTTTCCAACATTCTGTAATCGTGTGCCCTAGTTTCTATGTAAGCATCACCTTTCATCATATAAAAGTTCGCGAACGAGGGATTACTAGAAGATAGAGGGGGTCCCTAACTACCCCCTTCTGTGCTCGAAGAGGCTTGAATCATATTTTTCCCATGTGGAAATGGTTTCGTTAACACAACAGGCTGTTGTTGCACCAATAACTTTTGGGCTTCCGCAAGCTGAGGGAACAAGTGAGTTGGATGGTCTTTCATGCAAAGGTTACATGGATACTTCGACCTTCTCTTCTTTGTGTTTCCCCCGCCAACATTTTTGTTGGGTTTCTTATCCCCTTACCCTTCTTGTTTTGTTGTTTTTTCTTTCCCTCAGTCTGTTGGTTGGCCTTTGGGTTCGTCGACTGCACATTGTGTACGTCCAGCGTTTGGGTAGGGGGAGCAGCTGAACCAGAGGTTTGGCTAGCCATTGTCTTATATATCGACAATTGTTGCAATTGATTTGACAACTGATCAATGGGATTTGCTTGTGATGAACCAACTATACCATCAACATGTGGTCCAGACTTGTGTCTAGCCTTGTCAAGGATGGACCATGGCACATCTAGAAAAATATCATATAGTAAACCAGATTGAGAGTATATCATTTCAAGCTGTTGTGCTCTCATTATCGCCTCCTCCTCTGAAAATAATCTTGACGTTGCAAAGTCCTTGGATAACTAAGGTACCAAAGACTTAAGGAACCACTCCAGTAGGAAAGATGGTGGGACCTGTACTATTATCAAACTCTTCCAATGCCTCCATTCTCGGATGTGATCCAAGATATGATTGGCCTTTGTTTGCTCAAAGTTGGCCAACAATTCAGTGTCGGCATCATATCTCACAGGTAGTTGGAAATAGTTTAGGAAAACCACTTCCAAATCACTAAAGTAAGAGTATATTGAGTGGGCGAGCTCAATGTACCATTTTGTGGCACCTCCAATGAGAGTGTGTTTAAACAGACGCAACCGTACGAAGTCATCTCACAGTGAGTTCGACAAGAACCATATGTGGAAAGTGGTCACGTGATCACTTGGATATTTTCCAGGCTTACCTTCGAACTTCGGAATGTCCGAGGGAAACTTAGTCGACATGGGATACCAACGCAGATCATGACAAATTGGTTCATTTAACAACCTTGTCCAGTCTGGCAAATGCAACATCGCCAAAAATGGTAGCTTGGGATATTGACTATGTACAGGAAGAAAGGAGCATGGAGTTTGATTGGCACCAGGTTGCCAGGAAAAGTTGGGCTGCTGACCAGAGTTCTGGTAAATACCATGGCCTTGGCTAGAGTACAGATACTGCATTTCTTGGGACATCATTGGTTGATTCTCGTAATTGGATGTTGAGGGTTGGGTGGATATTGCTCCCTACGTTGTGTTCAAAAGATTCTAGAAAGGGTTGCCCCTTGTTGATCCGACGTGCATAGGTACTGAGCCTTTCTCGGGGTTCCATTGACCATAGAAGGGGTTTCCCCTGGTTGACATCCCTAAAAAGGGAACTGTTCCCTGTCACGGATTCCATAGTCCTTTTGAGGAGATGACTCCTGTGTTTTCCCCCTGTGTAGGAATAGTACCCTGCACAGGATTCTGTTGTCCAAAACCATGGCTGCCCCTAGCCGAGACGACAGCTGATGAGAAATCTTTATTACCAAACATGTTGAACAAAGAGAATGGCATTAAACCCACCAACATGGTGTAGGAAGAAGTTCCTAGACTGCCTGCTCGGAACAAGCTGTAGTTCATGTTCGGCCCGACGGGTTGCTGGGGAGCACCGTCGAGCGAGGGGGATGAAGGAGGTATATGAACTTTGTTATAAGGGATAGCATTATAGGGGGCTGAGGTGCCCCCCATGGAACCTTGCAAAGGATCGTTTGAGCTCCCTGCCCCTAGACCCATGGTCTATGGGGTGGAGTAGGTGAGGACATAGTTCGTATCAAAGTCGGGCATCCCATATGAAAATGGAGGACCCATCACACTCTGTGTGAATGGAGCAATGGTCACCGCCATAGAAAAAATTAGACTGTTTCCCTAAGTAGAGGTGGTCGGGACCATTTTAGTTCGGACCAGTGAAGGTGGGTTAGGAGGCAGAATGCCCCCAGTGGTGGCAACTGTTGAGGGAATGTGAGGACTCCCTGACAAAGTAGCAACATTTTCTTCCATAGCTTCTTGCAATACTATCTGACGCTCATGATGTGTTACCCTTGGAGGGGCAACCTATATCAAAAGTGGTGCCAAAAAGTCAGTGATCGGAGGGTTAAACGGCCTGAGAGACTCCACTCCAAGGTCAGAAATGGTTGGTTCCTCCGAATTCGAGTGTTCTCCTCTCAGAGCTAGCTTGGGAACACTTTCTTGTTGCCCAGTCTCTTCAAATGACCCTTGATGGTCAAGTCTTCACTGTAACAGTGGCAATGGTGGCTCCAATGTAACAGGTGGTCAGCCCAAAAGCCTTCGCGACCGATGGAGCTCTTGATCTTCCACTTTGTGAGAAGATAAATGACATAGTAAGGCTTTTACTAATGTTTGAAAACAAGCACACAATAGAAAAGTTCCTACAAGATAAAGAAAGAAAAACACTATATAGTTGGAAGAATAGTTACGCTAGCCAAAACTAGAGAAACTTACCGGTGCAAGTGCAACTCAAACACGGAAGAACCCTCTGGGTATACTCTACAAAGTGTGGCCCGATGTCTTCCCTAGGTACTGTGGTATACCCTCACATTCACCTGTGTAAGTCCCTAGAATAAAGGCAACTAAGTTTCTAGCTCGCGAACAGTCACCAGGTGGGTACAGTCAACAGTCGGGTGGACCGCAATGAGCAGGGTAACAAGCCTGAACCCTACCAAGGGTATCAAAATCAAGTGGTCTGGAATACAACTGAGGATCGTGAACGGATTTAGGGTCCATGAAGCTCTGTAGGAAAATGTAACCAACAGTATCCCATGACAAGTCCTCAATATGCATTCCCCACTATGCTTGGTCCGACTTTGGAGGGGTTATCTCTGCTACCTTTCCACATGCGACCTCTTGTTTAGCCCCTATGTTAGAAGGGGGTCTCGGATGACTTTCATGTTTACTAGACTTTTTACACTCCTTAGCTCTAACTCCAATGTTTTTTTATAATCCTTGAAGAGTTTCGTCTCCAACCTAATTCAAGGCTCTAGCCTAAACTCGTTGATTGACCCTACAAACATAAAGTCTAGTTGATTTTAATTAGCATTTATTTTAAATGGCTTGTTTTAACTCAAGGAAATGGCAGTGAAACTAGTGATGTGTATGGAAGATGAACAAGGAGAAATAAATGAAACTGAAAGAAAAATTACTTCTAGTTGACAATAAAGTTTTGCAACTAACTCTTTAACCAACTTTTCATAACTAACTTTTTCTAAGATATTTTAAAGGAAAAACCTAAAATGAAATTTTGGTCGACTAGAAGCTACTTAATGTTCTAAGAAATCAGTAAAGAACTTAAGGAAATAACTATTTTTCCTAACAAGCAAAATAACTAACCCAACTACTTAACCAAACTAAGAAATGAAATATGTTTCTATATATTTTTTTTTATGTTTCAAACAAGAAACTTGAAATAAATTCTTTTTCTTTTTCTTTAAAGCAAGCGAAAGGGGAAAAACTGAAAGACAAGACAAGATTGAAAACTGACCTCTAGCCCACTACGGATAACAGGGAGTCACTAAAGACACCAAATAGGCTGATCAATGACTCAAAGACATGCCTAAAACCCTTTCAAAGTAAACACAAGAAATATTCAAAGAGATAAGCAAATTGAGATCCAACCCAGGCTTCGACTGTAAAAACCAGAGACGCTGTACTTAATCAAGAAACCCTGAGAAGTAAAACTTCAATCATGGAAGAGGTTGATTGCCTCTTCTTAAAAAAAAAAATCTTCACACAATCACGCTATTGATTCTTAAGCATCATGCGTATTTACGTGGGTTGTCTATAAAGAAGGGCACATATGTACGCATGCTGACCCACAACGGGCCGCGTAAACCTCTGTAATTCTTAAAAAAAAGTAAAACAGACAGACTGTGAGGGCAGGGAGAACTGGTATGGCACCAACAGGTGACCAGAATCCCTTAAATACTCAACAGACTCAAAAAGAAACTCAAAAGGTATAAAACCAATCAAACACCCAAAAAAAAAAACCCCTAAAACCCTAGAGGCTTCCCTAGTATGGTCGCCAGTTCTGCTAGTAGGAAAAACCCCCATATGGATACACTAGGGTTTACAATGAAGGCATATCAATGACTGTGTAAAAGTATCCTACTCTTCTAACTACCCCAAACATATCCCAGACTCATACATGAAAGACAAAGTGAAAAGGATCAGGTAATTGTACCTTTTACTCTGCGCTCGGTGTCGATCCTCTCGCACTTGATAGCTCCGCTGACTGCAAACCTCTTTCCAAGTCTAGCCTGCATTCACAAATAGATAAACACGAAACTACAAACATGCATTTCATATATAAATCATGGTTAGATGTTATAATAAAACATAAATCAAATGCAAACATTCAACACATCATATTTCGGGACAAGAAAAGTATTTCTTTTATTAATATCACAATGATTACTTACAACAAGGTCAGCGACTACTCCACGAACCTGGTCTGGGCTCCTCTTCACCAAGCTCCAAGTGCACATCCACATATATTTCTCCTCTCAACCTTCTTATTGGAAATGGAATAGGCTTATGATGGAGGAAAAAGGGAAAAATGGGGAATTCTAATGCAATTCTCATAACAAGGTTGTAAATGCTTGGGGCAAGGAGGGGATGTGAAACGGGTAGATTTTCGTTGTTCTTATGCTTGGCTTAGGAATGAGACCCCAATACATCCTTTTATATGACAAAAGGATGGTTATTCGGTTGGGTGATGGGCTATAGGCGGTGGATCAGTTGGGAAACTACCCAATAGCCCGTAATCTCAAGGAATTCCTTGAAACTTTTTAATTTTTGCAACTTTTTCAAGTATACGCAGGTTGTAATGGTACAGTTAGCGTACGTACACGGGTTGTAGTGGTGAAACAAGCATATGTACGTGGTAATTAGTGGTTCAAGTCACGTATATCTTCAAAAAATGATTTTTTAAGAAGAGCAACTCAGTGTTGGCTTGGAAAAAATAGCAAGTAAGAGGGCCAAATGCTAGGTATGCATGTATGGAGAAATTTAGGGTTATAACAGTGGGGCACAAGATTTTCATTTTAATGCATATATATTATTTGTCTCTTTGGATTCCAAACCAACAGGGCTACAATAAAACCCTATCTTAAAAGATATCTTTTGGGTGAAGAATAAAGGGGAAAAAGGTCTACCTATGGTCAAGTGGTTGGTGTGCACTAGGAAACCACAAGATGGAGGACTTAGCATTCCTCATTTGGCCACTTATGACCTTACCTTGGTAGAAAAGTGGTTTCTTAGGGCCACATAGGGAAATGAATTATCGAAATAGGTCATAAGGGATAGACTTGGCCATCCTTTAGTGAAAGGCTATAAAGTTCCTAATCTTTTCTTTGAAAATGTCCTTGTGGTTATACCCTTTTTTTTTAATCCATAGTAGCTTCATTCTTAAAATCCTCCAGAGGGCTTGGCAACAAATAGTCACAACACTTCATTGAAGCCTCAGGATTCCCAATTTGGAACATGAATGCTTATAACTTATGGTGGTCTCCTTTGAACAAAAGGGCCCTCTACCCCTCAGAAATCCAAAGTTGGTTCCCTTTAAAGAGACTTTAAAATAAGGGTATATGATATTTTGCAAATTTGTGGGATACCACTTCCAATAATTGGAAACCTTGGTCTTTGATCAAAGAGTAATTACACTTACAAGAATAATACAAATAGATTATCCTTAAGTTGACTAATAGTCTCTCCCAAGAATGGTTTGGTAAGCTCCATTTTCACCCCTAGGGATTAAGGCTACAAGACTAGTGTTAGGAAAAGGAGTTCCCCCTTGATAGTCCTTGTACTGAAAGTTAGTATCATGTTCTTCATCCTTACACTGATGATGACATGTATAATAGGCTGAATAATATATGGCCTATCTCTCCTGACTGGAGAGAGTGATAATCACTCTTCACAAAGCTTAAGACAGTCTCTTATCACAACAAGCTGAACATGTTTATATGGGGCATCCTAGAAGGAGTCTTAACCTCTTGTGAAAGACTCAAAAAGTATAACTTAGGGGATGGTAACTGCCCTTTTTGTTCTGTTAAGGAGACCACACTACACATGCTTTGGTTCTATTATATTACTCAAGATATTTGGTGTAAATATAGATCAAAGTTATATGCCTTTATAGTGGCTAATAGTTGGAAGGAAGAGATTATAGGTCTAGGAATCCCTATTGATAATATATTCAGTATGATTATAGTTAATATGATCATATCTTATCACATTTCGAAGACTCGGCGTAAAGTTCTACTTGAAGAAGCGTTCTTAGTCAATGTTTTTGAGACGGTCTCTAATATCATTTCCATGTTCTTATTATAGTTGCAAGCAGAGTAAGTCAAAATGATAGCCCTTCTAAACAAGAAAATAGAAAGTGCTTCTTCATAGGTAGAACAAAGCTACAAGAGGTTGAGCTTAAGGATATTGAATCTTGAAGGTGATATTTAGAGGTTGGTTAGGTCTCTCTCCTCAAGTCTTGGTCATACTCTTGTTGGATCCTCTCAAGAAGTGTAAGGTTCTCCACACAATTCCATTGATGTGGATTGTGAATACTGTGGTCCAATGGAAGTTTGTAAGGATATTGGCCCTCGGTTATAGCTTACACAAGATCTAATTGGTTTGTTGGAAGGGAAAGATATTATTTACATCTTTAAGTACCTATTTCACATTTTTTCTCTTAGATATATCTTCAAAAATCTCATTACTAAGTGAAACATCACTCTGTATACTATAGAGAGGAAGACTACTAACACCAGGGGTTATGATCTTGGTATGAGGATGCATAGTGGTGGTATGAGGGATATAAACCTTATTATTTTGATCAATACCATATTGTAAAATGGTCTCATCAAAAGGGAAATATCACACAAGTCCTATTTGAAATGTGAATCATGAAAAAGAGAATCATCAATTGATCCAGGTGGATATCGGTGGTGACCCACCTTTTCCAACTGGCTCAAAACAGTTTTTTAGCAATTTACTATTTTTAGCAGCTTTTACTTCCGGGGCCATTTTGAGGGCCTAAATGAAGGTTTTCAGGATCGATCTTATCAATGATATCCTATAGTATAATTGAGGCCCCAAAATGAATCTCCTCTATGATACCTTTCCAACAGTCTATCATACGCCTAAAATGAAGATCGTATGCAAAAGTTACGACCCTGGGAAGTTAATGTACTAACTTACCCATATGGGGCCCACATGACTTTTGGCACTTCATCTCATAGGGTTAGGTTTTTGGATGTGTAGGGTTTTTGGAATTCATATTTATTGTAAAAATTCCTTCAGAGCCTCATTGTAATCTTCTTCTTGAGAATGAGCGCAACCGTCACATCTCTTCTCAGAGATAAGCCGCCACCATTCCAACAAGCTTATTTCCACTGCATTTTACAGTTTCAGCTTATTTCATTATTGAATAGAAAACCAGTTTCATCGTATCTCTGTTATTTTGTGTTAAGCACCTATTAATAATCTGTAGTCATTTTGTTCTGATTATAAAATCCGGATTAGTGGTATCAGAGTGGTCTACTCCTTGTCGTCTTAATGCATGTCCCCAACGAGGTCGGAGTACAAAGAGTTGGGTCTCGAGCTTGTTTCTCTTGAGGACAAAATCTCTCACACACCCAAGCAACCTCTCATGGTAGGAGGAAATAAATATGACAGGATAGGAGATCCTTTCAAACTATTGATTGAGGAATCCCTCACGCAACAGAGGAATGAGATGATGGATAGTTTTGCGCAAATCCTTCGGCGGCTACCAATAGGCGACGCATCTTCTTCGAGCAAAGGCATCGCCCCCTTCAAGGTACAAATTAAATTTGATATTCCTATATTTGAAGGTCTAATAGATGCATATGTTGTAGACAAATGGTTGAATCTACTAGAAGGGTATTTTTCTATCCATAATTTTTCGGATAAAGAAACGATTACTTTTGCGCTCCTCAAAGCCGTTCACCATGTCAAAGATTGGTGGGAAACATTCTGTGAGCAAAATGAAATAGAGGATCCCTCATTATTTATAGCCATGGCCACCTAGGAATCCTTCAGGGATGCTATTAAGGAACAATACTACCCTGTCGAAAGTTATAATGACCTGTATACCAAATGGACTACACTACGGCAAGAAAGGGACCAAGTAGTGTCAGATTTCACAAATATCTTCCATACCTTGCGCACCAAGTTGGGTATCAAATATTCAGAGCATTATCTGGTGCTTAAGTACCATGGTGCTCTGCATAGTTTCATCCAAACAGAAATGGAATTTTTGGACATGTCATTCTTGGGTACGGCCTACCGATATGCCGTCAAAATCGAGCAGAAGCTCAAACAAAAGGCACGACAATTTGGGCCTGGGAAACCCTCACAACAAAAGCCAGTAAAGGGTAGCACCAACCCATAGAACAAAGGACATAACAAAGATGGATAGTATCAGGACAACCAGTCCAAGCCACAAGAAAATAAGGACACCGAAAAGACAAATAAAGATACCGGGAAGTGGTGCAACTTCCATAAGAACCCCTGGCATAACACTGTTGAATGTCGCTCAAAGCAGTTGTTGGTGCCCGAAGTGAAATCCTCTGAATCAGATGTGGATTATGACTCTGATCTAGAACTAGAAAGGGGAAGATGGATCATTGACATAGAACCCTGTGCCATCGTTGCTACCACCAAGCTCCAGCCTAGTGAACCAGACAAGCTATAAGAAGGAGTGCGCCTCTTCCATTCATAGATGTGGGTGAAAGGAACCCCGCTACACTTCATCGTTCATAGAGGTAGCTAGAAGAACCTCATCTCAGCAGAGGTCATCAAGCATCTGGCCCTGTCGACAATGCTGCACCCACAACCCTACACCATTGGATGGCTCCACCAAGGAAGCGATCTCCACGTCAGTCTACAGTTTCGACTGCCATACGGCGTCAAGCCCTTCAAAGACAAGGTATTGTGTGATGTTGCTCCTCTCGAAGTTTGTGATGTTCTTTTGGGCCAACCTTATTTATGGAAATTTCATGTTGTATATGAGTCTAGGCCTCGTAGTGTTATTATTACTTTGAATAGGAAATTGTACAGGATACCCAAGGTAGTCCCACCTAGTGCTATTTCCTTGATCTCTACTAAGCAATGCAGGAAGGTCATCTCTTAGATGGGGAAGTTTGTCTTCTTCATGACTCACTCTTAGAATAAGCCAAAGATCATAACCACATCCAGGGTCTCTATGGCCGACCTCTCCACACAGCAGAAGAAAGTCGACAAGGTCATGGAAGAATTCTCGGATATCTTCTCCTCATCTACCAGGGTACCTTTGCACTGCTAGGTCAAGCACCCCATCGATTTGACCCCTGGCACACCGCTGCCCAATGGGCCAGTCTATCGTCACTCTCTATTAGAGAATGAGGAGATCAAGCAATAGATCCAAGAGCTGCTCCACAAGGGGCACATCCATCCCAGCTCATCACCTTGCGGGAGCCCAATCATGCTGGTACAAAAGAAAGATGGAACCTGGTGACTCTGCATTGATTACCAGGCTCTGAATAAGATCACAGTAAAAAACCGGTACCCGATTCCCTGAATCGACGACCTCCTTGATCAACTCACGGGGGCCAAATACTTCAATAAGATTGATCTGAATTCTAGCTACCACTAGGTCCCGATAGAATAGACATATGTATGGAAGACCGCCTTCAAGTCAAAGGAAGGCCTTTTTGAATGGTTGGTCATGCCCTTTGGTTTGACAAATGTTCCAGCCACTTTCATGAGGTTGATGGATGATATCCTGTGACCATTCACCAATAATTTTGTAGTGGTGTATCTTGATGACATTCTCATTTACAGCAAGTCTTGGGTCGAACACTTGTAGCATATTCAGGAGGTTCTGCGCACCCAGCGATAGCACAAGCTATATGCCAACTTGGAAAAATGCTCCTTCGGCATGGACAGGGTCCATCACCTGGGCTACATTGTTGATCAACATGGCGTACATGTGGATCCAGCCAATATCCAAGTCATCCATGATTGGCCAGCCCCAACCACACTCACCAAGCTCCGGAGCTTCTTGGGCCTTACCAATGTCTATCGCAGGTTCGTGTTGGGATTTTCCCATATTGCATGGGCCCTTAGCCAAATAACCAGGGGTGGTGGTAAGGTGAAATTTTCATGGGAGCGGTCCCAACAACAAGCGTTTGATGATTTGAAGCAACGGTTGTGCTCATCCCTAGTACTTTCACTCCCAGACCTACAACAACCCTTTGAGATCGAGACAGATGCTTCCGACTATGCTGTGGGTGTTGTTCTCACTCAGCACGGCCACCCCGTGGCCCATCATAGCGAGACACTATCAAATGTTGTCCGTAAATACCCTACTTACAACAAATAAATGTACTCCATTATGCAAGCCTAGCGCCAGTGGAGACACTACATTTTTGGGAAGGAGACAGTCATCCACACTAATCATAAGCCACTGCAGTTCATGTAGACACAAGGAAAATTGTAGAATGACCGCCATCAAAAGTGGTCCACATACTTGCAACAATTCCACCTCAACATCAAGTATAAAACAGGAAGCACCAATCACATCGCTAATTGCCTCAGCAGATCACCATTCACGGAACTCACCACTGTGTTAGATTCTTGTGGCCATGATACCTCTGGATGGCCCCAACCCTACGAGAAAGACCTGGACTTATCCACCACCTACCAAATGCTGGGGGCAAATGTAGTTGTCGATAATTTCCATATTCATGATGGGTTGTTGTGTCGTCTGGGCCATATATGTGTCCCATCAAGCGAGCGAGTGAAGTTGATCTAGGAAGCCCACTAAAGTCGGACGGCAGGACACTTCGACATCGAAAAGATAGTGGCAATGCTACAGAAACATTTCTACTAGTCGAAACTTCGATAGGAGGTTAGCAAGTATATCAGGTCCTACACTGCCTGCACGATTTCCAAACTGACCACTAAGAAACAAAGCCTGTACACCCCTCTTCCTACTCCTGACAGGCCATGGGAATCCATCTCAATGGACTACATGTCGGGCCTCCCGTCCACCAAGCGGGGAAACCAC
>JZKD02S1673869.1:473181-486191 GCA_000966675.3 Picea glauca
TAATGAGTCATCTCTACATTTTTCCAACAATGCATCATATACCAATGGAACCACATCAATCCATCTTCATCATGTATCAATGACAACTCATTGATCCATCTTCATCTATGCATTCGCATCAAGGACAATACGTATTAGATTACATCAATCATCAATCAAACAATCCTTTGACATCAATAAATCACTTGACATCAATCAATGACATCAATCAATCAAACCATTGGCATCAATGACAACATGATCCAACAATGCTTTCAAGGTTTCAAGCTTTGCTACCCTGCCCATACGATGGACCTGACTTATGACTTCTCGCTTGTGCATCGATTATACAGTGTTTTATTAGTTTCTTGACTTAGGTGTCTCATAGGTTACTTGCAGGGGTTATTCTATAGGTACGCTGGGTCAGATAAGGATCAGACAACACACAACCTTTATGGAGGATTAAGTATCCGGGGGGATCTGACCAACTGGTTTTTAATCCCACGAGGGCCCTTATAACTGATTATGTTACCTCCGAAATTTAGCAGGGAGTCTTAGGACCCTCTTGGGAGAGACATACCTTTTTTAGGGAGGGAGGCCACTCAACCACTTTACCCCGTTTGCATGCATATTGGCCATTTGACTTTTGGTGTTCTCTTTGATTACTATTTGGCCTTAAGAGTTTATACTAAGTTCTATTTATCATGGATAACAGAGTTCCTTTGACTCCTTCGTTCACCGCTACCTACCCCATGATGCCTACTCCTGTCATGGGGACGAGTCCTTCTGTTTTTCATAATGGTATGTAGAACTATGGTACTCAATTAGCACCTTGGGTCTCTAGTCATTCTCCCGTTTATATGCCTTCACCTTTGCAATCCTCTCCCTAGTCCACTTACATGAATCCTAGCATTAGATCCGGGGGCGCCATGGCCCCAATTCCTATGTATTTATTTGATATGAGTCATGTCCCTCAACCTTCTTTTACGATGGGAGGTTGGAACATCCCCTCTTATGGATCTAGTCCTAGTTATGCTCTTTCAGGAGCCAATACTCAGATGGGTGCTTATTCTACTTATTACACTTCATCCATATATCCTTCGTCTTCCATGTCGGTTCCTTTGAATACTTTTCCCATGACGAGTACTCATGTATCCTCGGGTGTTTCTTACGAGGATAATCAATTTTACGGTTTGGGCTACCCTCTTTATGGAACCCCTTCACAAGGGGGCATAATATATCCTCACGTGACTTGTGAAGGAGATCACCTTACTCATTTGTGTCCAGCTACTGCTGAGATACCAGAAGCGTGGGGCTCACCAAAGGGCCCTTCATATTTTAAGGCATATGTGGTTTCCCCACACCTTGTTCCTCCTTTGATTGACACGTTGGTAACACCACTACAATCCTCTCTTGACCTCACTCCCGTTGTCTAGGGTGACGTGTCCCCTATCCCCATTACCGTGCATCCTCTTCAAACTAGAGTTGAAGAAGTGGTCATACTAGTCTCATCTCTGGTCACTCCTGCTCTCCTTATGGAGAGTGATTCATCCTTCAACCATGTCATCAACATTCCTGATCCCGCATCTTGTGAATAAGAGATATTTGTTCTCTCCCCAAGTGCTCTCTCTACAAGTCTCGAGGAAGTTCCCTTCGATTGGGATGGCCTAGTAGGGTATCTCATGCCCCCACCTATGTCTTTTAAAGTAAGAGACATTATCCGGTCTATCACAGAGACTATATACTTCGTTAGTGCTTTATCCTCCTCGAATTGGAGATCTTTGGGTTTTCCCAAGCTTATGTCGGTTATTCGTTAGATACTGACATTCCACAAAATATCTCCACAGGAGCCTTGGCCTCCCCCATCACTTGCCACCTAGAATCTCCCAAACGAGTCCAAGTTAAGCTATTTTCCGACTCATCTAAAAAGTGAAAATATTTTCGAGTGATTTGTCCCTTTCACACTCATTAAATTGGATTTTAAAGGTCGTGAGTCTTAGTTAAGCTATTTTCTGACTCGTTATCAAAAAGTGAAAATATTTCTTAATGAACTTGTCTCTTTCACACTCGTAAAATTGGTTTTGAAAAGATGCCTATTTGGCACAAGTTTATCCCTTTTTCACACCAAGTAGACTAAAAGATATAAAAAAGGACATTTTTTGGCATTAAATTATGATTGCATCTCATGCCCTTGCTTGCAATATTGAGTGTATAGCCGGTTCTCACTTTGCATTATAAATCATTTGCCTCAACAGTTTTGCATCCTCAACCAAGCAGAGCCTTGTTTATATCCTTCTCAATTTGACACAGTATACCTAGGAGGGAACATTCCCCCGAGTGTCCATCTCCCGCATGCACTTTCCTGCATTGAGCATACATACGTTCCACTGCTGGAACTATTTTTTCTTACTTGCGACACTTGTTTCCTCCTCTGTATCATATCATTCATTTGTCTATGAAAAAACAAAAAAAAGACGGGTGGAAAGGGAGTATTATCTTGTATCGACAACAGTCGTGTCGCCTTTGAACAGAGAACAAAGTTATTTGAGTCCATTCATCATAATTTTGGGATTAGCATGGCCTTAGGAAGTTGAGATCTTTACAGATTCTTCTCTACCTACTGGTTACTCTTCCAGTCCCTACAAAGAACTTCATTGATGCCTCCTACATCTCATGATTTTATCACCAGGTCTATGTTGTCAGAGTCCTCCATATGTCTCATTCTCTTGTTCAAAGGAAGTCTATCAACCTATGTCAGCCACTCCTCAGAACTCTTGAATTTTCAAGTCATCCATACCCTCAGTTTGTCTCAGAATCACATGACACTGTAGTCCTATGATGCACCTTGGCCCTACTTTCATCATTGGTAGGTAACCTTGAACCCAACAATCGACATTTCATCATTGGTCATTGACTGGGTGGTTTCCCTTGTGTTCGACGGCAAGACATCTATTCACACATTGGGATTCGTGCAATGTCTTGGATGCCATTAACCTTATTGGTGGTTTCCTCTCCTTTGTCAATAGTTTTCATCATTGGCTATTATTCAGAGGGTATTTTTTGTGTACCACTTGCACTGGGAACATGAGAAAGACGCACAGAGTCGTTGGTTCATGAACATGTTCTTCATTCGATTTCCACCAAATCATGAAGCTCCTTCTTTGTACCTCGTGCGGATTGATGAGAGATTTCTTAATGCTCTCCTTTCAGCGGGTCTCTTTCCATCGACTTCAGCCCATTTATTCTAGAAAGGGGACCTAGATTCTTATGAGTACCTTGAGTCTTGCACTCATCATTGGTAGGCTCTGTCACCATCGACAGTTGGGAATACATCAATGTCTCCTGATCAATGGATTCTTCAGGGGTTCGACACCAACTCCTGTATTCACACTTGTAAGAATGTACTTGGTGCCTTGATACCTAATTGCATTATCGGTAGGTTGTCTCGCATTTTTTAATGATATACATCAATGACTGGTAATCAAACAATGTCTCATTGTGTTCGACCTCAACTCCTTTATTCACATGATGTAGACTTGCACCTTTGGCAGATTGTGTAGAAGACTTGAAGACATCACTATGTGGTCGCAACTTTCATGAGTTGTTGCTTCCTTTTCATTGGACGAGTACCTATATGACTTCAGTGATCATGGGAGATCAGATTGTACTCCATGGTATACAAATATATTCATATTGGTTTTGAGACTGTTTCTACTGGGCCTTGTTTGTGACTATGATAGCTATTGGCATGTAACCACATTTGTATTTTCCTATTCATGGCCATAGACACTTGTTTGGTATATTTTCACATGGATCTGCAATGTATTTTTGGTAGCCATGTATGCAAAGTCAGTGCAGAATGTAATGAGAAATTGAGTTCATCCAGTTGGTTCCCTACCACTACACTTCTGGGTTATTTATAATGTATTTCGGCCATCGTAGATACTCCTCTAACCTCACACATTAGGGGGCCTCTGTTAGAGCAATATTTTCCTCACCCTATGTAATATTGTAGAGAGGGCCTTATACCATTTCCCTATGCATACTTATCTTCCTTGTTACCAAAATACAGAGACAAAAATACAAATTTTTCCACTTGTACACATCTTGCACCCTATATAGCAAGCATATACGCAGGCTGCTCCACTACATCCCGTGTACATAGGGATTTGTGCCAAAAAATTAAAATTAAATGTTGGGTTTCCATGTCACGATAGGAGATCTCTGATCCTTGGCCTTCCATATACTGGAAACGTTTCAACTCAACCCTTCAGTTGAATTTTGAAGGCTATAAAGAGGCCAATTCCAAGCTATGGAAAAGGAGAAAGAATTCAACTTTGAGAGAAAAGTTACTCGTGAGGAATTATTTACTTCATATTGAGTCTGCATCCCTTTGTCCTTTAAGTTTGAACTCAGTGTTCATCCCCCA
The DNA here is from genome assembly GCA_000966675.3 of Picea glauca. Taxonomy (NCBI): domain Eukaryota; kingdom Viridiplantae; phylum Streptophyta; class Pinopsida; order Pinales; family Pinaceae; genus Picea; species Picea glauca. The sequence goes on from JZKD02S1673869.1 coordinate 477,590, forward strand.
AGCTCTTCCCTATTGATGGAGAACCTCATTATCTCCCTTATATGAGCTTTCCTTTGGTGGAGGATTGAAGTGGTGGAGGCCCAGCTGGAAAGAACTTAGTTTCTCGGTTATGAACCGTGCCGACACAAAAGTCTGTAATATTTTCACTTCTGTTGATCATTTATTAATAGAAATACTCTCTTCCTATCCAATTGATGTCTTGCAAATATGTGAATTATTATCCATGGGCGTATTTGTTATGTATATTGATGGATTATTCTATCTAATTTGCTAACCTTTTATATCGCCACCATATGCTTGTTTTCACTTGTTTGTTGAGAACTTGTTGTAGGTATATATAGCTTTAAGCCAAAGTGCTCAACGGTGGACATCATCGAACATCTGGACGAGGTAGGCCTCTTTCTTATCTCCCTTGCACATTGGTTTATATAGCATATTGTTGGAATAGAGTCAATTTTTGCAGTCATTTCCATCTGTTGTGGTTCACCCTAGCCATAGAGAGATTTTCCTCATAACAAAACTGGCGACCATACTGGGTATGAATCTTCTTTCTTAGGGTTTGAAGTACTTTTGTCCTTAGATTTCTATCATTTCTATTGTGGTTCTTGTCGTATCATTGCTTGATAGCTCTTGTTCACTCTGGATCTGATTTTTCATCCTTTCTTCCTTGCCTAGCCTTGTTTTAAAGCATATACGCTACTTTTTCCTTGGCAGTCACGTATACACGTGGGTTGTCTCACTGCAAGTTGTGTACATATGCTATGTTTTCTTGAACAGTCATGTACACCTCTTTCCCTTGCCTATTTGCTTGGTCTGGGGTTTGTTGGGTGGGATTTGATGCTTTTTGAGCCTTCTTGGGTCTCTGTAGTGCCTATTGAGTGCCTATGGGATGACAGGAAACCCTCTTTTTGTTGAATTTCTGGGCGAAGTCTTTCTCCATCTTTTCTTTTTTATTGCCCTTGTACATTAGGATGGGTGTTTTATTGCTTGGTATCCTGCTTGAGTTATCTCTTTTCTATACACAGTAGGGATATATATCATGTTATTTTTTCATTCCATGCATTTTCAGTTTTGATATATTGAAAATACAAAAAAAAAATAGGCATTTTGCATTGCTTGGCATTTTTGTTTTTTGAGTTTTTATCATTAGCTTAGTGCATATAGTGAAATATTTCATTTTTACTTCTGAATTACAGAGTTGAATTTGAAAATTGCATCATTTTTAGAAGCATATCATTCATTAAAAGTTAAAGTTGAGACTTTGCATTATTTTCATATTTACTTTTCTTGCAGAGTCATAAAACCATGAAGGGACTCTCAGAAAATCAGGAACACCAACACATGAGACCGAAGTGATACTATAACCCAATATATGTTAGAGCAAGATTTTCCTCACCCTATGCAATCTTCCAGAGAGGGCCTTATTCCATTTCCCTATGCAGACTTATCTTCCCTATTACTAAAATACAGAGACAAAAATGCAAATTTTTCCACTTGTATGCATCTTGCACCCTATATAGCAAGCGTATACGCAGGCTGCTCCACTACAGCCCGCGTACATCGGGATTTGTGCCAGAAAATCAAAATTAAATTTCAGGTTTCCATGTCACGACAGGAGATCTCTGATCCTTGGTCTTCCATATACTAGAAACGTTCTGACTCGGCCCTTCAGTTGCATTTTGAAGGCTATAAAGAGGCCAATTCTAAGCTATGGAAAAGGAGAAAGAATTCAACTTTGAGAGAAAAGTTACTCTAGAGTAACTATCCCTTTGTCCTTTAAGTCTGAACTCAGTGTTCAGCCCCCAAGCTCTTCCCTATTGATGGAGAACCTCATTATCTCCCTTATATGAGCTTGCCTTTGGTGGAGGATTGAAGTGGTGGAGGCCTAGCTGGAAGGAACTTAGTTTCTCGGTTCCGAACCGTGTCGACATGGAAGTCTATAATATTTTCACTTATGCTGATCATTTATTAATAGAAATACTCTCTTCCTGTCCAATTGATGTCTTGCAAATATATGAATTATTATACATGGGCAAATTTGTTATGTATGTTGATGGATTATGCTACCTAATGTGCTAACCTTTTATATCACTACCATATGCTTATTTTCTCTTGTTTTTTGAGAACTTGTTGTAGGTATATATAGCTTTGGGTCAAAGTGCTCAACGGTGGACATCATCAAACATTTGGATGAGGTAGGCCTCTTTCTTATCTCCTTTTCACATTGGTTTATATAGCATATTGTTGGAATAGAGTCGATTTCTTCAGTCATTTCCGTCTGTTGTGGTTCACCCTAGCCATAGAGAGATTTTCCTTGTAACAATATATGATCTTCAAGAAGATGAATTTCCCAAGGAAATAAAAGGTTAGTCTATATTATTGGTGCAACAAATTGTGCAAGGTAGTGAGCATGAAATGTTTTCTCTAAATTTTGTTTCTTTTCATCTATTTAATCCCAACACATTTGAAGTAAAAAAAGGAGAAACTAAATGGGAAGCTTCCAATAAGGTATAATCTAATATGTTAATGAAAGACATGGCTTAGGTGCTATTAACATTTCCTCTAGGAAATAAATCCGTTTGTTGTAAATGGATTTTTAAACTCTAGTATAAATCAGATTGTTTCTTATAGAAATACAAAACTCATCGCATCGCCAAAGGATATGTGCAGGAGGAAGAAGTAGACTATGAATGGAAAATTTCCCCAACTACAAAGATGGTATCCTTATGGCAGGCTATCACCATTTATTTTCATTTTGGATGAAAGGTATATCAAATGTATGTTAAAATTGTCTTCCTAAATGAATACTTGAATGAGGAGGTTTACATGGTGAAACCACATGGGTTTAAGGTTCAAATGGGTTTAAGAAATATTCAGTCTCTTCCATGATTTCAACACATCACATCTCAAATCTGATAGAAATCATGTAACATTAAATTCATTTTTATTTTAAGTCATTATATTTTTTTAATTTGTATATGATATCTAGTGGTCACACCTAATACTCATTGTCCATCATAACTATTAGTTCGTCCATTCAACACATAGTTCCTTTTCAACAAGATTGTTGAACATAGAGTTGAGGGGGGAGTATAATGTCATAAATTGACATTAAAGTCAAATAATCAAAGGAAATGATTCTGACAAATCAAAAGAGATGATCAAAGGGTGTGAGAATGTCAACACAAAAAAATGTAATCATCATATGGTAGGGTTGTTCTAAACCATTTTCTTCAATATGTAATTTTAATTCRTCTTTGAATTTATACAAACCTATACACTTCCATATCAGATTGATCTCCCAATGTGAGGAAACAAAGAGTGACTATGCTCAAAACCATCGCAGGAGGAGTAAGCTCATTTCCCTTACGAAACATAGTATGGCTACCATGATATTGAACAATAGAAGTAATCTCAATGTTCCAAGGAGAAACATAGTATGTACAACGAAGGTGAATTTGTTTTTATAGAACCATAGTTCATAGAGGAATAGAGTCCAAAAGATCAATAAAAGGGGCTTCTTCATTCTATCTTCTTGTAAATATTGTGGAACAAACTATTAGAAAACTAGAGGGAAAAATAACCAACAAAATATTAAGTGCCTTAAGGCACCACATTCAGCGTTTCAAATAGTTTCTTATTTTAGGTGAAAGATAAGAGGAATTCAAAAGAGATTACAATAATTTGAACTATGTTATTCAAAACATGAATAAATATGAACACAAATAGAGGAAAGTCATACTAAGAAAATGAGAGTTCAGCAACCAACACAAAGCTTATCTGAAATACTGTGAAACTCAATATCATTAGTAATTTTACCCAGAATGCAATGATACAATAAATAAGACTTTAATGCTCAATAACAATAAAGAAAAACACTAGGGCTCATTGCTATGATTTCCGTATTGTGAAAACACTATCATCATTACAAAAGATATCTAGGCATCATACACAAATCATGACATAAATATTGACTGCAGTGGAAGTTGTATTGAATTTGCAAAAGCTAAAAATTTTATTAATAAACTTAACTTCTCAGGAAAAGTGATAGAAAAAGTTTTTGAAACACAACATAAAATCACAATAACTTTGAGTAATTACAAACTGTGATAGATGTAATGAGAGAATCTTAAAAGATTGCCAAAATGCAACTCATGATTCTCTTTTTTATTTTCTAGGTTGTTCTCTGTTATCTTCACTCTTCAAGGATGACACATTGTCGCTCTCTATAAAATTAATGATCCCTTAGTCCTCCTTTTCCTTCATCTTTGTACACTCTCTTCTTCATAACAACTTCCCACAAATTTCTACAAGGAAATGAATATACTCAAATTCCAACTGTACTTGTTCTCATCTCCTTTAGCTTGCTTGAGCTAATGACGAGACACCCTGTGAAGGAGGGGGCACTTATTTTGATAAGATGGAAATATACTTCCATTATTTTCCTGTTGGATATGTAAAATTCACCATTTTCCTTAATTCCATATCTAACCAAGTATAGTGATCATAGGATGGGGAAGGGAGTCTTTGGAATACCATTTTGAGTTCTGATAACATTACAAAATATTTTGATAGATAATCAAGTATAACATATCCGTTTAGTGGCCCTTTGTAATACCCTAGTTTTGAGCCCCATATTAAATAATGTATTTTGTGAATTTATGAAAGGCCAAAGTGCCCAAACAATTAAAAGAGGCTAGTGTGCCTAGGAAATGTAATGTTTTGATCATTATTAATAATAAATACATCACTCGTTGCTAGACAGACAAGGACAAGAGTTATAGGGGGCTATGATTCCACAAGAGAGGGGGCTTGAGGGGATAAGTGTTTATTTTATATTTGTATTTACCCATTTTTGTTTTAATGGAGAATATCAGTTACATGAGATTCTTGGGGGAAGGCCACGTGATTCTTTAATTCCAATAAATACATAAACCCATTTTTGGTCTATTTGCGGGTTCAGTCACTCACTCATTGTTCATTGTTCATTGTTCACACCTTTCATTAAGTTCTCTCTCCATTCATTCTTTCACCCACTCTTCATTCCTTATTCATTTTTATCTTGGCTTGGGAAAGAAAAACGAATTGTGGAGAGGATCCATGGCTTTGTTGGAATTAATGATTACTGGTGTATTCCAGCCATTAATTAATACCTGCATGTCTGAGATGCACGGGAATGTGTTAAGTTTCTCCCATAGATGTGAATCCTGAGAGTCCCAACATGGAGATTCTTGACCAGATGCACTTGACCCCTGGAAGGAGGTGTACAACCTAATGGAATGTGTTGCCATCAATGAGGTGGACAGGATGAGGGACTCATGTTGCCATCAATGACAACACACAATCAATAATGCCAACAATCTCCCCCTTTGTCATTGAGGGAAACATATCTGTAAAACAAAAATGAGTTCATACATTTTCTCCCTCTATCACTGATATTCTTTTCTATCTGATAACAAAAAAAAAATCTGCTTATCGTTTTTTTACTGCATCTCTCCCCCTTTGACATCAATGACAAAAAGTGAGGCTCTAACTATTTTTCTCCCCCTGTGAATTTACTAACTGCTTATCTCAATCCATTGGGATATTTATGTTCAAATAAGTAGTCTTCTTGATACAAACTTGTAGTGATACCAATTTATAGTGATCAATTCTTTTAAACCTAATCTAACTACTTTCTTATTTGATAACCAACCTACTCCCCCTGAGTTTTTACTGACTTTCCTTTGTCAAATAGAACAAGAGTATGAATCTTACTGATATTCTTGACCTGCTTCTTATTCTTCTTTGATATTTCACAGGTACATAATTAAGAATTGATACTAATTGATCTAATACTAATTTTGTTATCAATTGATCTTTGTTAATATCAATTTATCTTTGTTGATTGATACCCCTTGAACCTCTCTGCTACTTTTTCTCTTCTCCCCTTTTTTCAAAAATGACAAAAAGGATCTTTTCTTGCTCCCTATGAGGTTATACTCCCCCTAAGGTGATGATTCCCTTTGTCCATTTTATCCTTCTTATATTCCCCTATCAATGATTTTTTTTTCTTTTGACCACTAATCTTAGATAGTCAAGATTTTTCATATGTTATTTTAAAACTCTTTCCATAGTCCTTTGATGTTGTAGAAACCAATTTAAACTTCTTTCCCTTAAGATTAATTGGTATTTTATCTACTATAGTTGTCTTTAAGTACTCATGACATGTTTTATTTTTCCATGATAATTATAATGTTTTTTATGATTCAATTATATTTCCGTTTTTCTTTCTTGTCAAGATTAAACCAATGTAGTTTTTAGGACCTACCTTTATTTGCTTCCAGGATGCTCTTTCCTTCTTTTCGTATTTTCTTTCTTTGGCTAAAGGATTATGACATCATCAGGATTTGATATTGTGTCATATTCTTCCTATAGGAACTTTCCTTTCTTGAGCTTGATCTATTTCATATTGAATTTGACATCCCTTATTAGGACCTTCACCCATCATTTTCTTGTTATTAATTTCTTCATTTTTAGGTGCAAGATCATCTTTCTTGTTTTCTCCTTCAGATTTTCTTCTCCATATCTTTCTATGAGATATTATGCTTTTTGGACCTTTTATTTCTAATTGTGTTTTTGGAGTTGTGTCATCTCCTTTCTTCATCCAAACTTTATTAGGTTTTCTCCCCGACTTAAATGAATTATTTGTGGATTGAATTTTTGAATTCCTGTAGCTTTGGGATTTGTGCCCAAACCTATCACAGTTGTAACATCTCATTGTATGACAAAATTTTGCTGTGTGCCCAACAAAATTGCATCTCCAACATCTAATTGAGTTTTGGGATTTTCATGTATATCCTTCCTGTGGTTTCTTGCAGTCCATTTCTTTATGGCCAAAGTTATGACAAGAAAAGAAATAGCCATTGAAGGTGTTTCCATTCTTGAATTTATTTCGTCTTGAGAAATCTGTCTTTTGATTTTATTCTTCCTTTTTACTTCTATAGCTTCCTTCCTTAACAAACTTCATGGCTTATAATTGGTTTGTGATTGCACTTTTTTCTTTTGAGAAGGATGATCCTTTCTCATGTTTGTAAATGGTGCTCCACTTGTCATTGTCTTCTTTCTTATTGTATCCAAGGCCAGTTTTGTCATCAACTAATATTTGATTGTTCCAAATATTATCTAGGATAGCTGAGATATTCTAGAATTCGACAGTTTTATTTGTCTTTTCATTCATCTTTTTGAGATTGACTATTTCCAATTTCAACATGTGACATAATTCTTCCCTTTTGGATGATTTCATCCTCTGGGCTTCTTCATTTTTCTTGGCCTCCTTGAGTTGAATCTTTAGATTTGCATTATTGTTTTCATCTATCTTCTTAAGGTTGATCATTTATGATTTCAACATGTGACATGTCTCTTCCTTTTTATTCAACCGAATCTTCAGGGCTTCTTCCACTTCCTTAGCATGTTCAAGTTGAGTCTTTAGATTGATGACTATTTCTTCCATCTCATCCAAGACTTCTTTGCATTTAATATTTTTGGCATATGTATTCAACTCTTCCATATTTTTTGTTAGATAAAAAACTTTAGTTTTCAATCTTTTGATTTCTTCCTTGTTTTCTAGTTGAACCCTTTTAAGGTTGATGGCTTCCAATTCCAACCTGTGGCATGATTCTTCCTTTTTAGTTAAATGAATCTTCAGGATTTCTTCACTTTCTTTAGTTTCCTTAAGTTGATTCTTTAGACTGTTAACCAATTCTCCTGTTTCTTTTAGTATTTCTTTTCTTTTATTTTCATGTATCTTTAATTCTTCCATCTCTTATGTTAGATTGGAAACTTCAGTTTTCAATCTTTTGATCTCTTCTTCTTTATTTTCAAGATGAATCTTTTGCTCATTCTCTTCATGGTTAGATTGATCTAATTGTTGTAGTAGCAACATATCTTTCTTTTGAATTTTATCCAACTCTTCAAAAGTGCACATAACTATGTATTCAAGTTGGTCAATAACACCCCTAGTAACCTCAATATATAGACCATTTGTTGGTTCCATAATAATCACTTCAAATGTAGTTATAACATCATTCTTAAAATCTAATAGTTTTTCTTTAGTGAATACAGAGGTATTCCTCAATTCCTTGATGTAGTAGTCTTCATTGTTAATGACTCTGGTTTGCATCAATTCTTTGATGGAATTGTCCTCTTCTGTGTTTTGTTCTTTATTCTGATCAGAATTCTCTTTATCTCTATTTTTTCTTCAATCTGATTTAATTTCTCTATTTCTGAGCTTTTTTTTTAATCTGATTGGAATTCTCTTTTTCTATGTCTTGTTCTTTATTCCGATATGAAATTTTTTTTCTTTATTTTGTTCTATAAACTAATTGGAATTCTCCATTTCTTTGTTTTGTTCTTTATTTTGATAATAATTCTCCAACTGGAGCCATATCACTTTAGCAGAGGTGCAATGTCCCATCTTTTCTTTGACTAGGTCTAATGGTCCATTTTGGATTTCCTTTAATGCTATTGAATTATTTTTCTTTTCTTCTTTTGCAAATTTGGTTTTTTTCTTTGAGGTAGTTGAGTACCAATATTTAGATACTATTTAATCCCAAACACCAGA